>JAODAL010019570.1:0-71672 GCA_025379985.1 Phyllomedusa bahiana
AAATGTACATACCCCAAAAGAATGAGAGATACTGGTCACCGTTGTGCTCCAGTTGTACAACATCTGATCTGTGTCTAACGTCATTAGGGATTAATAATTGAAATTATGTGTTTTTGCCAATTTTGATGACTGGTCAGCATATTTTAATGAGTAATGACGTTATCTGCTCTGATTGGTCTAAAATGTACATCCTATAAGATTTTGGCTTATCTGTGATTGGTTAGAAGTGAAATCATCTCATCACCTAACCATATAAAAAGAGCTATGGAGGATTAATAAATTGTTCTTATCTGATTTGATCTAAGAATCCAGTGTACACTGTTTCTTTATTTTCGATCGTGGAAGAAAGGTTGATCTTGATAGGCAAAAGCTGCCACAACACTGAGTATATTTGATGGTGAGCTTTCGAGAGTACTAGCTCTCTTCTTCAGACATGATGTTATACAAGAAAAGTAAAAGCGGCGATCCAGCAATCCTTTAAAGGGCCTGCCACCCGAAACGCGTGTACCAGCTGTCCCCATATGCCATGTTTTTAATCATTCTGGAAATAAAGGAAGATTCTGTTTTTTAAAGGATTGCTGGATCGGGCCTTTTACTTGTTTTGATGATCTTTTCGGTTGCCTACCGCATGGATCCGCACAATCTGCATTGAGGTGGTGAGCTGGCAACAATACTTTTTAATGGTGTTATACAAGAAACTGGAAACTTGTAGGGCATGACAGGAGGGATCAGTAATTCTTGCTGTTATCTCTTTGCTATTAGGTGGTGATTTGTGACCCTCACAGTTCATACATAGTGTGACATGAAACTGGTCTAAATTGCAAAGTGAAATTTTTGCATTAGCTTATATTCCAATTGCAAAGATTGTCACTATTTTGGTCCTTAAATTGTCATGACCTGAAAAACCATTTTCAAATTATGTTTTCTGCATTATTGTTCAACTTGAATATTAATAATGGTATCAGCACATAAACTCGCACACAGGGGCGTCGCTAGGCTGTTTTATTCAGGGCTCGGGCCCCGAATAAAAACCCCTTTGCCCCGAGTCTCCCGGGCTCCAGGCCTCTGCGCTGGGCCTGGAGCACCGACTGGCCCCTCAGCTGCATGTGTGTCCGCTGGACGCACATGCAGCTGAGGGCTTCTGCGGGGCAGAGAGCGAGCGCTCCCTGCCCCGCAGACAGTTGGACCCGCAGGTCCGACACCGCGAGGCTGCCGGGTCCTCACAGCGCTGAGGACCCGCCGCGGCCCCGTGCGCCTCAGCCGGCAGCGTCGCGATGACAACACGGCACCCCGACGCTGCCTGTCCTCGGGCGCACAGCGCGTCATAGGCCGTGCGCCCGAGGAGCTGCCGGAGGAGCGCGGGCTGAAGAGGACGGAGCGCGCTCGCCGGGGGAGTTAAGGTGAGTATTAATGTTGTTATTTTTATAGCGTTTACCTGCCTCAGTGCCCCTATAATGCCTGCCTGTGGCCCCCATATCCCTGCCTGTGCCCCTATAATGCCTGCCTGTGGCCCCCATATCCCTGCCTGTGGCCCCCATATCCCTGCCTGTGGCCCCCATATCCATGCAGTGGCCCCCAGATGCCGCCTGTGGCCCCTCTAATGCCTGCCTGTGGCCCCCATATCCCTGCCTGTGGCCCCCATATCCCTGCCTGTGGCCCCCATATACTGCCTATGGCCCCCATATCCCTGCTGTGGCCCCCATATGCTGCCTGTGCCCCTATAATGCCTGCCTGTGGCCCCCATATCCCTGCCTGTGCCCTTTTATACCTGCCTGTGGCCCCCATATCCCTGCCTGTGGCCCCCATATACTGCCTATGGCCCCCATATCCCTGCCTGTGGCCCCCATATGCTGTCTGTTCCCCTATAATGCCTGTCTGTGGCCCCCATATCCCTGCCTGTGGCCCCCATATACTGCCTGTGCCCCTATAATGCCTGCCTGTGGCCCCCATATCCCTGCCTGTAGCCCCCATATACTGTCTATGGCCCTCATATCCCTGCCTGTGGACCCCATATCCCTGCTGTGGCCCCCATATGCTGCCTGTGGCCCCTATAATGCCTGCCTGTGGCCCCTATAATGCCTGCCTGTGGCCCCCATATCCCTGCCTGTGGCCCCCATATCCCTGCCTGTGGCCCCCATATGCTGTCTGTTCCCCTATAATGCCTGCCTGTGGCCCCCATATCCCTGCCTGTGGCCCCCATATGCTGCCTGTGCCCCTATAATGTCTGCCTGTGGCCCCCATATACAGCCTGTGGCCCCCATATCCCTGCCTGTGGCCCCCATATACTGCCTGTGGCCCCCATATCCCTGCCTGTGGCCCCCATATCCCTGCCTGTGGCCCCCATATGCTGCCTGTGGCCCCCATATCCCTGCCTGTGGCCCCCATATGCTGCCTGTGGCCCCCATATACTGCCTGTGGCCCCCATATACTGCCTGTGGCCCCCATATACTGCCTGTGCCCCTATATACCTGCCTGTGGCCCCCATATACTGCCTGTGCCCCTATATACCTGCCTGTGGCCCCCATATACTGCCTGTGCCCCTATATACCTGCCTGTGCCCCTATATACCTGCCTGTGCCCCCATATACCTGCCTGTGCCCCCATATACCTGCCTGTGCCCCCATATACCTGCCTGTGGCCCCATATACCTGCCTGTGCCCCCATATACCTGCCTGTGGCCCCTATATACTGCCTCAGTGCCCCTATATACTGCCTCAGTGCCCCTATATATTGCCTGTACCCCATATACTGCCTCAGTGCCCCTATATACCTGCTTGTGGCCCCCATATACTGCCTGTGGCCCCATATACTGCCTCAGTGCCCCCATATACTGCCTGTGGCCCCATATACTGCCTCAGTGCCCCTATATACCTGCCTGTGGCCACTATATACCTGCCTGTGGCCCCATATACTGCCTGTGCCCCCCTATATACTGCCTTTGGCCCCATATACCTGCCTTTGGCCCCATATACCTGCCTGTGACCCCTATATACTGCCTCAGTGCTCCTATATACCTGCCTGTGGCCCCTATATACCTGCCTGTGCCCCTATATACCTGCCTGTGGCCCCCATATCCCTGCCTGTGGCCCCCATATACTGCCTGTGGCCCCCATATCCCTGCCTGTGGCCCCCATATGCTGCCTGTGGCCCCCATATCCCTGCCTGTGGCCCCTATATACTGCCTCAGTGCCCCTATATACCTGCCTGTGGCCCCATATACCTGCCTGTGGCCCCATATACTGCTTCAGTGCCCCTATAAACCTAACTGAGGGGACTGCTATACCTATAATTAAGGAGTTGCTGGAAATGTGAGGATTCTAAGATATTTGTGTCCAAATCCTCAGGGACGAGTATTGGCCGGGAGCAATCAGCATGAAGGTGTGAACCGGATGGAGAAGAAAAGGGAAAGTGAACGACGCTGATCAGAAAAGACGTCTCCGGTGAGTTACTAAATGTAACTGCAGTGTAATCACTTATATTTCTGCAGAGCGTCTACATACAACTAGTTTCTGCCACTACATGGTCACTGTATGGCGGTGGTATATGTCTTCAGAGCCTGTGTACGGCTGATAGTCACATGTGGGGGTTGCGTTCGGTCAGGGTCTGGCAGGATTATTTGAGCCTTAAGTAGTAATAGTTTGGGGTCCTGCTTTTGTAGGAGTATTTTTAGTCACAATCACTTGTCTGGTAGATTTGCTCCATGTGTAGGTGGATGTTTTGGTGACTGTTTAGGGGTATTGTCATATGAAGGTGAGAAGTTTTGAAAAAGTAAATTTGTCATTGGTGATTTTTACTGTACAGTGACTGCTGAGGAGATGGACGTGATCTGTGTGGGATGTGCAGAAAATTAGTGACAGGAACAGAAGGTTTTTCTCTGTAAAAAAACATCCGCAGTTCACAATGAGGCGTGAAAAATGTCGTGTGCACCCAGCCCTACCCAGAAAAACACAAAGGGCCCGAGCCCCGGATGTTTTAGGACCCTAGCAACGCCCCTGCTCGCACATATTCACTATCAATAACAGCAGAACAGATCTCCCAATGGCCGCACATTTCTCTATTGAAGATCTGCAGGTTGTGCTTTTAATGGGACATTGTAAGACGCAGAGGAAGAGAAAGGAGTGGGAATATAAGCTAATGCAAAAATGTCAAACTCTGCAATTTGGATTAATATTCATGCCAGTTTCATATCACACTATGTGTGAACTGTGAGGTTCACCATCTAATAGCAAACAGATAACAAGAATTACTGATCACTCCTGTCACGCCTCACAAGTTTCCAGAGAATTTCTTGACCTGTTGTAAATAACTTCTCTACTTACTTTGCATTTTGTTATTTTAAAGATTTTAAGGTCCTTTGAAGATCTGTTTTTTGTGTATAAAAATTCTGTGAATTTTCAGTTTTTTGTATAACACAATGTCTGAAGAAGAGTTAGTACCCTCAAAAGCTTACCATCAAATATACTCAGTTAGCCTCTAAAAGGTATCGCCTGATTTCTTCACTCTTCTACTACTTTAAATACCTAACCCGGTACAACATTATACTACTAACTTAATATATAAAACGCAACATAGCCCCTGTACCTTTGAGGACGCCATGTAATTGAAAAAACATATGGGGGAGAGGTCTGTAATTTTGATCTTTTAATTATAGACTAGTCTCTCAGTGGTGCAGTATGCTGTAGATACCGCATTTATTACTATTACCATTGCTATATCAGAGAGGGATAGTCCTAAACACAGTGGTATGTTATATCATACACATTATTTCTGAGGATTATTGTTAAATAGATAATTTTAGTTTTAAAGCTAGGGTTTATAGTTTATTTTAGTGATGTTAATAATTAAAGTAATGTTTTATACATTAAGTTAGAGAAACACAATGGAAGAGGGTTATGTCTGTCTATGGTAGAATTGAGTGTGAAATTGTACAAAATATAACCGAGCATTGATAGAGGTTTTGTTGTGTGGTATACTCAAGAACTGAACACAACAAAAGTTTGGTTGACATACAGCACACATTTTTCAAAATGCAAAAAAAGCTCAAGAATTTTTGGCAACACCTATTTGGTGATGCCAGACTTAATGTTTGAACATCACCCTAAATAAGGATGATCAGCATGGTGTTATGTAAGCAGAATGCATAATCAGTAAGTTACAGTTACAAATTTTGTATACTACTCTATTTACTATTAGATGATATGTTTTGACACAGCTAAGCTTCTAATGCTTCTGTACTTTTCTATATAAACACCTACCAATTTGGCTCATACTCTGTTATATACATATCTAGAAATGGCTCATACTCCATTATATACATACAAGACAACGTGTATGAGTGGCATAGAATGTGCATGAATCTTTGAACTTGCCCTACTGCGGGTCATAGATTTAGCACTTTCTAGCTACAAAGCGACACTTCTGGCTCAGGTAAACCACTTTTAAATTGTAGATACAACAAAGCGTTGGCACTCACTACTTCTTCAGACTTGTCAGGCACCTGTGTATAATCCGGCCATGATGCAATTAGCCTTCATTCAACGCCCGGTACGTTTGGCTCCCAGCAAGAGCCCAGTCATAAGAGAAGTACAACAAGAACCAGCGGACTTAGTGCAAAATTTTGCTGCTTTTAATATGTAACACCAAAGCAGGGGGTACACAGACACTCCAACGCGTTTCGGGCTGTTACTAGCCCTTGATCACGGAAAGTATAACATGCATTAACAAGATTCACTTATATATAGGGGAAAACAAATGGGAGGTTCCATTACCTCATACGTTTACGTAATTTCCTCTTAAAAAGTTAAAAAAAACACATAGTCATAGAACACATGCATTCAACCTACACAGTGCTGCCACATTATCGTTATAAATAGGAAGCAAAGTAATTATTTAGTATATATATGCAAGATCATTTCTGAGATTCATACCTTGCGGTGCTCTGGTTTCCAAAGTATAGATCCACTGGGCTTCTCTGAGACGCAACGTATGTTGCCAGTCTCCGCCCGTAGATGGTCTATTAACTCTTTCTATCGCATATCAATGGAAACTTTCCACTGCGCCTGCGTGTTGCTCCACAAAGTGTTTGGCCGCTCCTGAATGTGTAGAGAAGCCTTTTTTAATACTGGCCAGATGCTTCGCAATTCTTATTTTGAACTTTCGAATACTGCTTCCAATATATAACAGGTTACAGGCAACACACTGTATAGTATATACAATATGGTCACTATCGCAATTAATGAAGTAATTTATGCTATACACCTTATTACTTTGATTCTCAAATGTATCTGTTTTCACTGTGTATTTACATATGCTACATCTTGTTTTTCCACAAGAAAAAAAGCCCTTTACAGATAGCCAATTACTCATATTTATTCTACTGGAAAAACCACTGGGAGAAATTATGTTACCTATCGTTTTGCTTCGCCTTGCGACCATATGTATACCCTCATCAATTATGTCTGCTAGAAGACTGTCCTGCCTCAAAATATTAATATTTTTATAAAAAACTTTTTTTATGGCATCATAATCTTGACTAAAAGGTGTCGAGAACACAATTCCTTTTTTATGACTCCGCTTTTTACTCTTATTTTCATCTTTGTGTAACATTGTATTCTGTGACAAACCTTTCGTTATTTTTCCTGCTATTTTTAGTTGTTTGCATGAATACCCTCTGTTTTGTAATCTGGCATCCACAGTACATATTTCTGCATCTCAATCTTTTTCTTCTGTACAAGATCTTATAACCCTATAATATTCCCCATAGGGGATGGCATTGATCATGTGCATTGGGTGGCAGCTGTCCGCTCTTAATATTGTATTACCGCTGATCTTTTTTCTATATAAAGAAGTAACCACTCTCGATTGTGCTTTATCTCCTATTAACAATAGGTCCAAAAATGCCATTTTACATGAGTCAAATAGAATGTAAATCGTAAGTTGACATCATTAGCATTTAAATAGTTGACAAAGTCCGGTATGGATGTTACATCCCGACCCCACACAATCAGGAGGTCGTCCATGTAACGCCCATACCATATGACACTGTTGGAAAACGGGTTATGCACATTATATATGGCGTGGTGCTCCCACCACGCCATAAATAAATTGGCCAGTGATGGAGATGCCGTGGCCCCCATAGGAACTCCCAGTAATTGCAGATAATATTGTTGGTCAAATTTAAAATAGTTATTATTAAGTAGAAAATCTATGCACTCTAACAGGAATATATTAAATTCTTCCCTATATCCACTACTTTGTAGATGAAACTCGACTGCTTTTCTTACCAATGTTTGGGGAATGCTAGAATATAAATTGGAGACATCCAGACTCAACCATGTGAAATTTTCTGACCATTTAAACTTGGAAAATATCTCCAATACCGCAGTGCTGTCCTTTAAATACCCTGGCGTTTTCTGAACAATCGATTGTAATTGTAAATCCACCCACTTATTTAAGGGTGCTGTAACACTATTCACGCTGGATACGATGGGACGCATGTTAGGGGGAAAATTTCCTTTATGGACTTTTGGGACCCCATAAAATATGGGGACCCGTGGGTTTTCTTTAGATAGTTGTTTTATTTGTTTTTCCATTATAGCCCCTAAGCTTTCTCCTTCTTTCAATAGTTTATCTAATTTTCCTTTGATCATATTGGTAGGATTCCTGGGAAATTTTCTATACGTTTTTTCATTTTCTAAAATAAGGGATATTTGTCTAATATAGAGATTCGGGTCCATGACTACCGTGGTTCCCCCCTTATCTGCTTTTTTAATAATTAGGTTCTTTTTCCTTAATTCTTTTAATGCTTTATATTCCTGATATGTTAGATTGAATTTTTGATTTTTCTTTTTCTTTTGATCCATGATTTTTTTTAGGTCTCTTTCCATGGTGGTCTGAAAGATATCCATGACCTCCACCCTAGATTTCCGAGGGTAAAAAAGGGGGTTACCACTGACATATCGGACCTCATCTTGTATGCCTGATTCCACTTCTTCTCCCTGTAAATCTTTCAATGCCATGAGGGACTGCTGTCCGTCAAACATCAATCCCTCATATTCATTAAAAATTTATTTTCCTAAATGAGAAAATTCCCGTAAACTTTCTGTTTCTGTGTACTCATTATTTTCTTGTCTGAAAAAACGCTTAACTGTGAGAGCTCTAACAAAACGGTTTAAATCTAGAAGAGTATCAAACAAATGGAGATTACCTGTGGGAGAAAAATTTAAATGCTAATGATGTCAACTTACGATTTACATTCTCATTTGACTCATGTAAAATGGCATTTTTGGACCTATTGTTAATAGGAGATAAAGCACAATCGAGAGTGGTTACTTCTTTATATAGAAAAAAGATCAGCGGTAATACAATATTAAGAGCGGACAGTTGCCACCCAATGCACACGATCAATGCCATCCCCTATGGGGAATATTATAGGGTTATAAGATCTTGTACAGAAGAAAAAGATCGAGATGCAGAAATATTCACTGTGGATGCCAGATTACAAAACAGAGGGTATACATACAAACAACTAAAAATAGCAGGTAAAAAAACGAAAGGTTTGTCACAGAATACAGTGTTACACAAAGATAAAAATAAGAGTATAAAACGAAGTCATAAAAAAGGAATTGTGTTCTCGACACCTTTTAGTCAAGATTATGATGCCATAAAAAAAGTTTTTTATAAAAATATTAATATTTTGAGGCAGGACAGTCTTCTAGCAGATATAATTGATGAGGGTGTACATATGGTCGCAAGGCGAAGTAAAACGATAGGTAACATAATTTCTCCTAGTGGTTTTTCTAGTAGAAAAAATATGGGTGATTGGCTATCTGTAAAGGGCTTTTTTCCTTGTGGAAAAACAAGATGTAGCATATGTAAATACACAGTGAAAACAGATACATTTGAAAAACAAGGTAATAAGGTGTATAGCATAAATGACTTCATTAATTGCGATAGTGATCATATTGTATATACTATACAGTGTGTTGCCTGTAATTTGTTATATATCGGAAGCAGTATTCGAAAGTTTAAAATAAGAATTGCGGAGCATCTGGCCAGTATTAAAAAAAGCTGCTCTACACATTCAGGAGCGGCCAAACACTTTGTGGAGCAACACGCAGGCGCAGTGGAAAGTGTCCGCTGCTATGCGATAGAAAGAGGTAATAGACCATCTACGGGCGGAGACTGGCAACATACGTTGCGTCTCAGAGAAGCCCAGTGGATCTATACTTTGGAAACCAGAGCACCGCAAGGTATGAATCTCAGAAATGATCTTGCATATATATACTAAATAATTACTTTGCTTCCTATTTGTAGCGATAATGTGGCAGCACTGTGTAGGTTGAATGCATGTGTTCTATGACTATGTGTTTTTTTAATCTTTTTAAGAGGAAATGACGTAAACGTATGAGGTAATGGAACCTCCCATTTGTTTTCCCCTATATATAAGTGAATCTTGTTAATGCATGTTGTACTTTCCGTGATCAAGGGCTAGTAACAGCCCGAAACGCGTTGGAGTGTCTGTGTACCCCCTGCTTTGGTGTTACATATTAAAAGCAGCAAAATTTTGCACGAAGTCCGCTGGTTCTTGTTGTACTTCACTTTTAAATTGGTCTACCTCCTCCAGCAGTAATACACCTGGATTTGTCATACTAAAGCTATAAATGTGTAGCTTGATACGGTTGTAGTGCGAAACGCCTCCAGCACCCCCCCCATCTCAGGCATTATAAAATGCTGTGGGCGCTCTGTAATGCACGTGATAGTGGAGTGTGCCTAGTTAAAACTATTGTGAACAGGGCTGCGCTAGACGTCAGGCTGAAAAGACACCAGACATGTCACCCACAGTATCTAGAAATTAGTTTATATTCCAGTTTGGTATTATGAAAATGTTGGGAATGTAGTCTCAGTTCCCTGGGATTTCTAAAATGTTGGTAATCATATGGCCAAATGATGGTCCTTATCACATGTGGACATGAGTAGCACTGTAAATATAAGCTACATAATGTCTCCGGTCTTCTGTTTCCAGACGGGCATGTCACTTCTACCACCACTGATTGAGTGAAACAGTCACGTGCCTTTGCTTACATTACTGTAATTCACTTCCGAATGGTGATGTAAATGAGTGGTACGTGACTGCTGCAGTCAATCAGTGGTTGAAGAACTGGCGTACCCATCCGGAAAAAGAAACTAGTAAACAAAAAACTGGAGAGACCCAGCACTGGAACCGAGGACTGGAGGAAGGGGAGTATAGGCTTTTTTGAATTTTATGGGACCTCTCTATAAACTTTTTTTTCTTCAACTATGTATTTATTGAAAAATTCCAAAATTACAAATGTAGGAAAAACAATCAAACATACATGTAATATCCAGAGCACAGAGTAGACTAGAGCATTCAATATAGCATGTCTCAAGAGTTACATAAAGGTGTCTTTACCGATTAACAGCGTATATTCAACCATACAAGCGTGACTCACGAGGTTGCGTTTAGCTCCAGGCTGTCTAAACACATCATTTACTTTAAGGTATGAAAATATTCAAATAACTTCAAACATAATAGATGTAACCGGGGAGGACAAGACAAGGCACAATGGGGGGAAAACAATGTGGGAAATAGTAGAACACTCATATACGGAGCATGGTTAAATACAGTTATGAGAGACCGTTGGTAACAGCCTTAAACCTATCCACCTGATCCTGGAGCAGGGCCGTCAGATACTCCATTCTACGCACTTATTGTATTCTATGGCAAAGGTCCAACCTGGAGGGGGGAAGAGCTGACTTCCAGTTTCTTGAAATCAAGCATTTAGCTGCAGTAAGAAAATATAGAATCAATTGCCTTGTATTTTTCCCCAGATCTAGCGGCAAAAGATTAAGCAAAAGTATCTTAGGATCGAGGGGAATACGGATATCTAGTACTTCCCCCAGCAAGGCTCGGACCGACTCCCAGAACGGCCGGATCTGTCCACATTCCCAGAAAATATGGAAAAGGTGGGCACCTCCTGACAGGGCCGGGACAACGAGAAGGCCAAGGTAGGTGGTCGCCTAGGGCGCCAGCTCTGCCTGTAAGAAGGGGGGCGCAGTTAGTTAAACTAAACAGTGATGGATTTGTTGATGAAGAGGACGCTGCGCCTGCCCACAGCGCAGCGCTCCTGTCACTAATCAGCAGCCACTGACCTTTTGCACTTAGTCAGTGTCTGCTGCTGACGCCACCCACATTACCCATCCTGCCCCTGTCTCCACTGCGCGGAGCAAGTCTGAGGACTCCTGCCTGCTCATCACATCCCTGCTTTCCATGTGCAGCAGCGGTGGTGAGCAAAAACATGCAGGGAGAGTGGGAAACAGTCCCTCCAGGTGCCGCCCCCTGCAACTCCTCTCTGGCATCTGAGAGAAGGCGGCGGCAGAGCACAATTCAAATCCATTCTTCAGGACAGGAGGAGGAGAGAGCCAGCCGGAGCGGAGCCTGTGAGTGCTGCTGTCCTCCTGAACTGTGAGCTGAACTAATCATCCTATGTGAACTGATGACACCTCTCCTGATAAGCAGTGAGATAGGAGAGGAGTCTTCAGTTCACAATGAGCCTGCTGCCCCCAGAGTGTGGACTTCTCCAGCTCTGTCCTAGGTTAACTCTCTGCTGGCCAGACAAAGCTGAAGTGCTCCATACTCAGAGAGCAGGCAGGCTGAAGGAATATACACTCACTGGAACCCCTCCCCTTATATATACACCTCTCTATACATATACACATGCAGTGTTTGTGTGTGTATGTATATATATATGTATATATATATATATATATATATATATATCAATCATACATGCAATATACAGTAAACACATATGCATATAACATACATACACTATAATGTCTTAGGCTATGCTCACACGGCTTATTTTGGAGCATATTTCGCGGCGTACTGCGCTTAGTATGCGGGGAAATGCACCCCAGTCATTACGGTAATCCATAGCTCTCATAGAACTATAGATTACACCTCGTCCCCCCGCGCCTACAATACGATCGTATTATACGCACGGAGAGATAAGCGACATGTCAATTTAGTAATGACAGTCTATGGGGCTGGAGGGCTGCCTCTTCCCCCGCACATAAGGAGTACGCCCATATCAGCACGAGCTCCCGAGACACAGGATGTGTTGCGGCGCGTATGATCATAGCCTAATAGTCTGCTTTTGTTACCCACAGCAGCCAATCAGCCAATAGGAACCAATAAGAGCCAAGCTATTATTTGTTCTACTGCAATAAAAAAAAATAAAAGCTGCGCTCTGGTCGGTTGCTATGGGTAACAGACATCATCTCAATAATCCTGTTAAATTATTGTGTTGGCACTTTGTGATTAATAAGTAGGTTTTAGGTTGCAGTTTGGGCACCTGGTCTCTAAGGGCATGTCCCCACTGCATGGTTTTTCGGCCCGTTTTTCGGCCGGTTTGCGTTTTTTCAGACTGCCTGAAAAACCGGCCGAAAATGAGCACAATTGTGCTCTATGGAAAACCCGTGCAGCAGTCCCCACTGCACGGGTTTTCCGTCGGGCGGTTTTGATGCCGCCGGTAAAACATTATAGAAGCACAATGTTCCGTCCGGTTTTCGGACGGAATCTGTGCTTCTCAATGTGGAGGGGGAGGGCTTTTCTCCGCTCATCGTGGAGAAAAGCCCCCCCCCCCACAGCCGGGGATATGGGCGCAAAACAGGCCCGGCAAACCGGCCGGTATTTGTCCTATGCCGTGGGAATGCGCCCTAAAAGGTTCACCATCACTACACTCACTGCTGCCCTCTATTCCACCACCTCTGCCATGGAAGATAAATACTCTTAACCCTTTCCTGACAGCCGGTCATAATAACATGGCTCTTTATTTTTTTTCCCTCCCTGCCATAACTTTTTTTTATTTTTCCATCTACATAGATATATCAGAGCTTTTATTTTGTGGGACAAGATGTACTTTCTAATGGTGTCATTCATTGTACCACAGAATTTACTGGGAAACTGCAAAAAGATTGTAAGTGGGGCGAAATGTGGAAAGAAAACATACTTCAACCATGTTTGCGTTTGTTTTGTTTTTTTTTGTTTTTTTTACAGCGTTCAATTTTTTGGTGTGTATAATGTGTTCTCTATATTCTGCAGGTTGATTCAAGTCTGACAATACCAAATATGTAGGGTTTTCATGATGTTTTAGTACTGTAAAAAAGAAAAAACATCTTCTACTCTTTACATTTTCAGCCAATAACTTTTTTGTTTGTCCCTCTGTGGACTTGAGTGAGGGAGCATTTTTTACAGGCTGATGGGTACTTTTTATTGGCACCATTTTGGGATACAGGTGACTTTTCTTCAATTTTAGGAGTTGTGAAATGACCAAAATTTTAGTATAAAATGATTTTTTTTTCGATTACGGTGTTCAGCATACGGGATGAATGATTTTATATCTTAATAAATTGGATTATACATGGTGATACCAATTATGTGTAACTTTTTTAATTTTATTTTTTTATTTGTAAAATGGCAAGTGGGGGATTAGAACTTTTGATATTTTTTTATGTGGGGGGGGGCGCCATTTGACCCATTCGCCTATGGCACCAAATTGTCTTGTCCCGGCCCTGCCTCCCGACTGGCACCTCCAGCAGTGGTCCGACACCATTGGATTGAATTTATGAATCAGAGAGGCGGTGTGGTACCAGAAAAATAGAATTTGATATTGGTTTTCTTTATGCAGTATGCATGTTGAAGTCTTAGATGCTCCCCTCCAAATTTTCTGCCATTCCTCCACAGAGAGCGGCGCTCCCAAATATCTATCCCATCTCTCCATGTATTTATGGGAGGGGGAGTCTCCAGGGTCTGGATCGAGACGTATCTGGTATATAGCTGATATAAGGCCCTTAGTGGAGACACTGGTCCTACACAGGGTCTCAAACCTGGTAGGAGTGGGTACTCCATCCGTCCCCAATAGCTGTCTGAGAAAATGGCCAATCTGCAGATAGGAGAAAAAAACCTAAATCTGGTATATCAAAGGAGGACTTAAAGGCCTCAAAAGTCATTAATTTCCTTCTCCGGGGCTCTACTATGTCTGCAAACCGAAATAGTTGTTTATCAAACCAAAACTTATAGCAGCCTGATGACAAACTATCTGGGAGTTGAGGCTGGAAAAGGAACGAGGTCATAGGTGAGGCCTCTGAACATAGACCAAAATGCCTAGAGCACGTCTGCCACACTTTCCGCAGGAGGGCCATTGGTCTGAGTAAGGGCCTATCTATCTGGGTGCGCGAGGTTCCCCATAGTAATGAGTTGGGGTGCGTAGGAGCCAACCATAACTTTTCAATCTCAGCCCATGCTGAGTAAGCATATAAGGACCATCCAATAATCCTTCGCAATTGGGACGCCCAAAAATATTTAAGTAAGTCAGGGACCCCGAGACCTCCTCTGGTCCCAGGTGCCAAAAGTACGCTCTTCGGGACCCTATGTCTCTTCCATGCCCATATAAACCTAAGTATGGCTGCTTGTAATGATTTTAGATCCCCCAGGGGTACCTGGACAGGCAAAACTTCAAAGAAATACATTAATTTAGGTAAAAGGGTCATTTTAACCGTAGCCATCTTACCAAACCAGGAGAGTGGCAACCGCTGCCATTGGGTTAACAAGTTTCTAAGTTCTGAAAACAATTTAGGGTAGTTGTGTCGATAGACTGAAGAATATGCAGTCGTCAAATTAACCCCCAGGTACTTCAATGTCTCCTTTTTCCAATTATACCTAAAAATCAGCTCCAGATTTTGCAGCTGAGACAGAGGGATGTTGATCGGTAAGGCCTCCGTTTTTCTGGTATTAACCTTGTACCCAGATAATCTACCGAACTCCTCCAGAAGAGAGTGTAGATTAGGCAGAGTCACCTGGGGTGCAGTCAAAGAGAGCAATATATCGTCCGCGAATAACAATAGCTTATATTCTCTGTGACGAATCATTACCCCCTTAATATCAGGGTTTAAACGGACGGTAGCCGCCAATGGTTCTATGGACATTACAAATAAAAGAGGTGAGAATATAGGTAGAATATAGGCCCCTGACAGCAGTCACAAAAGGTCCTTGGAGGCCGAACGCTCCCAGGGCCGCTGAGAGAAAGGACCAGTTTAAGCGGTCAAAGGCCTTTTCTGCGTCAAGACTCAGAAACAGCGCCCCCTGGTCTTCTCTGTTGACTATCTCAATAAGATCCAAAGCTTGTCTAGTATTGTCCGCTCCCTGCCATCCAAGAACGAATCCCACCTGGTCTGTATGTATTAACTCAGGGAGCCAAGGGGCCAGGCGATTCGCCAAGATCTTAGCGAAGATTTTCAAGTCAGTATTCAAGAGAGCTATGGGTCGATAATTAGATGGATCTAAATGGTCCCTATCTGGCTTCGGGATGAGGGTGATAAATGAATGTGACATTTCCCGCGGGATCGGAGACCCCTCCAAAAAAGAATTATATAAAGCAGTCAACATGCCCATTAATTGAGGGGAGAAGGTTTTATAATAGAGATAGGTAAACCCATCTGGGCCAGGGGCTTTTCCATTGGGGAGGCTTTTCAAGACTTCCTCTATCTCCTCTGCACTTATCGGGGCATTGAGTTTCTCCAGGGCTATGGGGGTAAGTTTAGGAAGGTTACACTTCTTCAGGAAGTTTGTTAACAATTCATCCCTCTGATCCCGATTGGATGGCAACGAGTCAGGTAGGGAGTATAAGGCCGAGAAATAATCTTTAAAGATCTGGGAGATAGCATCTGGGTCATAGATTAGGTTGCCATGGGAATCTCTAAGCGCTTGCGGGGTCCCAGTTACTGCATCGTTCCTCAACTGTTTAGCGAGCAATGTGTGGGATTTGTTCCCTTTCTTATAATATTTCTGCCTAGAGTACATTATTCATTTTTCAGTTCTGTCCAGGGCCAGCGTTTTGAGCTGGTGTCGGGTCGCCACTATTCGCCGCAGAGTTGATTTAGTAGGCTTGGAAAGCAATTTTGTCTCCAGCGCCTGTAGCTGTACAGTAAGAGCTTCTCGATGCAAGCCCCTATCCCGTTTAAGGCGGGATCCTAAGGCAATACACCGACCCCTCATGACTGCTTTATGCGCCTCCCAGAGCACGCCCACCGAGGATACAGAATTCTCATTCTCAGCAGAAAAATAATCCAAAATATCATTCCTCAGCTGGTCCCTCTGCTCCGGGCGCTTCAATAAAGTCACGTTCAGCCTCCAGTGACACCTATGACTCCCAGAAAACTCCGCACCCAAAGTCATCATTACGGGGGCATGGTCCAACCATATAATTTGGCCCACCTCGGTTTCTGTCACTGTTCTTAAAATGGGAATGTTACCGAAAAAATAATCTATACGTGAATGTGAACCATGGGGCGGGGAGTAGTAGGAGTAAGCCCTGTCCCTCGGGTGTTGCACCCTCCATAGGTCGAATAGACTGTAAGTACATATCAATTTACGGAAGGCTTTTGATAGCCCAGATTGGGACCTTGAGAGGGGGTGTCCCTCACTTGGAGCCAGTCTAGAGCATCTGAAAAGGAGACATTGAAATCACCTCCCACAATTAGCCTGGCAGGCAGCAATCGAGAGACTTTAAGTAGTACCCGTATAAGGAATTTAATTTGGGAGTAATTAGGGGCATATAAGTTACAGAGGACTATGGGGGAGCCCCGGAGCACCCCTTGCAGGATTACATAGCGGCCATTTTCATCCAGCTCAGCATGCTGAATCTGGAGTGGACAATTGCGAGAGAGCAATATGGCCACGCCAGCCTTCTTCCTAGTCTGCGATGCGACATAAGCATGAGGAAAGAAACGCTTCACAAAGGAAAAATTACCTTCCTGGTTGAAGTGTGTTTCCTGTATAAATGCAATGTCTGCATTCGAGGCTTTCAGTTCAGAGGACAGGAGACGTCTCTTGATATCTGAGTTAAGCCCCTTGACATTGAGCGATATGATCTTAGCCATGGTCAAAAGGAACGACCCCTCTACAGCTCCTGCAAACCCGCTCCAGGTTCTTTAAGTTGACGAATAACCCATATAAGTCTCCGTTATGATTCCCAGTCAGACAATCCCACAACAGACACAAAAGGGTGAGGGTGGGGGGCAGACACCACAACACAAACAATGACAAAAAACACAAAAATCAGGAATCCAACAAGGTAAAACGCCCCAATATTGGGTCACAATTTCGGACTTACCAATGCCAAAAATGGCCCGGAGAGGAGTAGGCCTATGATGGTGTTATGGCCCGTAGAGCGTCTCCCATAAGGAGAACGCTGCAAACGAATATCCTCAACGGGGAAGACCGTCGGCTGACACTCCCAGGAAGCCCCCACCGAGAAGGTGGCCCACCGATATAATACACTACCAAATTAAGAACCTAGAAGAAGGGTGGAAGAGGAAGAGAGAGAGAGAGAGGGAAGAAAAAAAAAAAAAGGGGGGAGGAGGGTGGATGAGGGATGATGGGGAAGGGGGTGGGCCAGGAGGGAGGATGGGAGGGGGGGGTGAGGGACAAACAGATTCTACGACATCAACTGATAATTAGCTAAGCTATGAACAATTTTTATGCAAAAACTTGAAAATGACACCCTGGTATTGGTGTAAGTGTCCCTTCAGGACTCTGGACATTTGAAATGGAGTAGAGCATAGGTTTTTACAATTCAGCCTAGGCCCTCCGATGGTCGGACTGCAGTAGCGGATTTAGGAGGGGAGGATTGTTTGCGTCTATTTTGGACATGGCTCCAAACGGGAGCAGGGGCCGGATCCGGGGTCTCAATTTCCCAGTCTGGGATGTCCGGTTTGCTAATTTCCAGATCCGAGCAAAAGGTGGGAAGGTCCGCATAGACTTTAAGTACCGTGGATTTTCCATTCCTTGTAGCTGTGAGGGAAAAGGGAAAACCCCACCGATATAAGATTTTATGCTCTTTCAAGGACATAAGGAGGGGCCTTAGACATCTGCGCTTCTGGAGTGTGATCCAAGACAGATCTGGGTATAACTGGATTACAGCTCCCTCATATTTCACTTCTTTCTGGGACTTTGCTTTGGCCATAATTTTTTCCTTTACAGCAAAGTCATGAACACAACATATTACGTCCCTTGGCTGGCCTGTTGTATTTTTAGGTCGCAGGGCCCGATGAGCTCTGTCCAGCTGAATGCCCTCGGATGATGGCTCCCCCAGAAGGGTAAGAAAGATAACATTTAAGATAGCATGTAGGTCCTCCTTATCTTTGGATTCTGGGATACTCTTTATACGAATGTTATTGATCCTTCCCCTATTGTCCAGATCCTCAATGTGATGGGAGGTCTCTCTCAGGGCTCTGGCTTGGTTATTAACTGTTAGCTGCAACTGGGAAATATATCTCCGTGTATCATCATGGGCCTCTTCTAAAGTGTCAACCTTATTTGCCATGTGCACAAGGTTCTGTTGAATAGAAGCAATCTCCATTTTACACGCTTCTCTAACTTCATGTACCATGGAGTTAAAATCATCTTTGGTTGGGAGGCTGCAGAGATAAACCTTCCAATCTGTGTCCTCATCAGGCACCAGTGGGCCCCCTTTCTCCACCCTGGGTCCCCGGCTCTGGGACGAGGGCCTGGAATCTTCTGCATGCTCCACATGTACAGACAGGGAAGCAGAGCATGCTGCCTCCTCCGGGGGGAAGGGCAGCAGTGTGGTTTTGGATAAAGCCATATCAGTGAGCTTCCTTTGTGAGCCTGTGTTTTTCTGCTGTTTAGGCATAGTGAACCAAGTCCACACAGGCTGAGTGGTGTATTTATCAAGATAAGGACCAGATAACTGGATCAAGAGGGCCACAACTTATATTAGGGCGACTGATACTTGGATTAAAGTCACTGCAGAGTGCCTGAGGATTAGAGGTTCAGTGATAGTGTCCCAGAGATATAAACTGTGAGGTGAAGGGACAGCCGTTAACAGGGGCCCCCAGTACCTTACTAGTAGAAGGCTGCGCAGGGAACACATTGCTAGCAGGGGTATCTGTGCAGGCAGCGGGTGCAGGCTTCCTTCCCGTCCGTTGCAGCAATGACAGGGCCGCCGGTCGTCCTCAGCTCTGCCCCCCTGAGGATACAGCAGAAGGCCGGTACAATCCGGTGGATGCAGGTGTCTCCTGGCAGCGAGGGCCACCACCAGCTCGCCTCCTCTGCTAAATGCACGCCGGCCGCGTGGCGTCTCTCTGCAGGCCTCAGCTCAATCACGCGCCCAGAGCCCGCCGCGTCTTCTCTGCGGGCTGCAGCTTTATCGTTCCGGTCCCGGAGCCCGTACTGCCGTCCGGTGAGTCCCGGGATGTTCAGGGACAGGTGCCTGTAGAATGGGAGCTGTATATGCCAAGGGTCTGCAGGTTTAGCCACCAAACACTCGGTGGGACCGACGGAGCTCAGCAGTTAAGCAGCCATCTTGGGCAGCAGCCGGACACGCCCCCCCCTCTATAAACTTTTGATACTAACTGCACAAACCCCTTAAAGATGTAGGTGATTGGTGGGATCCAACCACTGAGAACCCCGCCATTTACAAGAATGAGGGTCCAGTGTCCCCTTGTATGAATGGAATTATAGTTGAATATGCACACTGGTGTCCTTTTCAAAGTCTATGATAATGCCAAAGATAGCCAAGCATAGCACTGATTTATGTCACATCTGATATCTTGCAAGTTTGCACGGTAAGAAGAGGTCCGACCATCATGGACTATAGAATAGGGTGTTTAGTGGGAGGGAATTTTTCCATGACTAATAAGTATAGAATCAAAGGCACACCTTGATTTCAATGCAAATAGTGCTGCAAATTTATTATGGATATAATGACAACATGTTTCACAGTATGTAACTCTCAATCTTGTGATGTTGTTGTAAACCAATAGAGAAGCCCTTTGTCCCCTTAGTCAAGCCCGATGTTAATACCCTACACTCCAATATTGAACATGGGGACTACAAATACTGCTTACTACATTGGAAAGGCAAGCTATACAGTCTCTTAAAGAAAATAAAGCCACATGTATGAAACGGTTTTGGTCTAAAACTCACTTTTTTCCCCATAGAAACCTATGGGGAGAAAAGTGAGTTTTAGACCAAAATCGTTTCACACATGTGGCCCCTAGTCAACAAGGCAGAGGACAAAGGAGAGGCCAGTGTCATTATTAATAGGACTGATTACAATAATGAGATTATGTCACAGCTTTCTGATATTAACATCCTATTAGATAGAGACCCAACCCTGACCATTGCCATCAAAATCCAAAATACTCTCAGAGACTATAGACATTGACATTATAGATTAGAAAACTATCGAATACCTTACCAATCACCATCCCATTAGTCCAGTATTCTATACTTTACCCAGAATTCACAAAACCCTCGATAATCCACCAGGAAGACCCATAGTGATCTCCAGAAGTTCAATCCTTGCTCTATTATACAAAATCATTGATAAAATCTTGACTCCATTGATTAGAAACTAATACTAATCACTTGATACCAACCAATTTCTCCATAAAGTTAAGGCTAGCTCTCCCTTTCCTCCCCAAAACACATTTATCACTTCATTACTTGGGAAATTTGTGGTTGTTTTCATATCCATTCACCTATCTAGGTGATAAATGTCTGATTGCTAGGGTTCCTGCTACTGGGACCCCCACTGATCGCTAAAACAAGATCCCAAACTCCCCATCCTTCCTTGCTGTGCTTGCGCAGCTAGGTACTGTTTGAATGGAGAGGTAGTCGAATATGTGCACTATTGAGCTGAGTTACCTGTGGACAACCTTTTTAAGTTAATGGTACAACCCTGCCGGTTTTGCATATGCAGGTGGGACAGGCTTTGCTATAGAGTAGCATCTCAGAGACAAATAACTGCATTGTATGATGGGTTAAGAGCCTCCAGCGGAGGCTGAGGTCTCCAATTTAAGTTTTACACTGAAGAGTTATTTTATTGTTTTACAGACAACTATCTACTTTCTGATCTATACATTTAATTATATTCTTACAAACTGGGTGTGTTTGGTATAGAATTTCATTGTTGTACACTAAAAAATTCTAACAGATTTTATATTAATACTACTACCAAGCATATAATCCATGTGCAGCACATCATTTTACACTTGTGGTTGATAAAGGCTAACAACCTAAAGTTTTCACACCTCTTTTTCTGGTATTAAGATATGATACCTATGCTGCTTTACTTATTACATCCTGGAAAAGGATGTGGGTTATGTTCTTTATTTATCCCAGCTACCTAAGTTGCTATGTTTCCTCTAAAAGCAGAATCACAACCTACGCTTGTTTCAAAGTATTTTGTCATTAACAACAGCACATTGTCTAATCCTTAAATATTCAAATTCAAGAGGAACCAAGGAGAATTGTAAAAACCTCTTAATAGCCTACTGCTGTTTTGCTTCATGCTGGATATAGTGTATACTTACCTTTTTATATACATGCAGCCGGCATAATGTCATTCAGCGTGTACTTGTCTTTTTCAGAAAATATCAACACAATAAAACATACTGTAGAGGAGGGTTTATAAATGTAGCAATGGATTTGGTGGAGGGCAGTTGGAAGAAGTAAGAATGTTTTGTCATGGATACATTAGTTACTGTATGTAGTATGTGTTTTAACTATCAACAACAGGTTAACAATTTAAGGCTTTGTTCACACTGTGCTCAGGACCTCCATTGCCAGTATCCGTTGGGATATTTGAAAAAGGTATCCCTAAGGATCACACAGTGGATCCATAGGGAATAACCGTGCAAACCTGGACACTTTTGGACTATGTTTGCACTGTTCCTGAAGGTAAATGCTTTCAATGCCAAACAAAATAGCTTGGTCAACTGAATGCTATGTGAACCGAATGGAGGTCCCAAAAAGCAGTGTGAACTAAACCTAACCTGTTCCTGATGCAGTGATTTTTAGAAGGCATTTTTATCTTGCCTTCTAAGAGGACACAACTGTACGAGGACTTGTTTTTTGCAGGACATGTATTTCTTAAGTGTTGTTTTCTTTACCATATAATGTACTGGGAAACCATTAAAAAAATGTTGTGGAATGGAAAAAACAGCAATTACACCATTAGGTATCTACCTATCTACTAGGAGGCCTCTATACCAAGCATCCTCAAACTGCGGCCCTCCAGCTGTTGGGAAACTACAACTCCCATCATTCCCACTGTTACAGATTATATAAATGCATGATGGGAGTTGTAGTTTCCCAACAGCTGGAGGGCCGCAGTTTGAGGATGTCTGCTCTATCCCTACCTACCTACTGGAGGAATCCATACATACAAAATAAAACTAAAAATTGGGAGCACAAACAGCAGCCTCATAGCCATCTTCAGGTATCTTCACGGTTTGGGACAAGATAGGGTCTATATAACTATTTGGGGTGCCATGGATGGGGAGTTTGTACAGAGGTGAGGCATGGGTAGGTAGGTGCTAGATGAAGAAAATGAAAGTAGAGAAGACACCACTTGTGAGTCACTGGATATCAGTTTTAATTTTGCTTCTCTGTTGGCTCAGTAGTGTATTTACTGTGATGGTGACCTAAACTAGTATCTGACCACTATGTGGTTACTATATGGTGGTACTGTAGGTTATACTGGTGTTTTTATAGTGGCAGCAAGTTCATGGGTGGATATTGTATGTGGGCTGGTGGATTTTTTTTTACCAGGGCTGCTTTTTATTCCCGCTCCAGCCCTGGTTGGTGGACTTTAACCTGCTCTTACTCTATGGTGAAGTATATGATCACGTTAGCTCGCAAACTGAAAGAAACAAGTGCGCAAAGATTAATGAGAAATATAATAATTATGTATGAATGGTTTTATATCAATTATGTGTTGAAAAAGGTCTGAAATACATATTTCTCATACCACAAATACCACATTATTTCTTGACATGATAAATATAATTAGAATCAAAAATTGCTTGCTTCTCTTTACCTTTTAATGTACAATTGACATGCAATCCACTATCTGTGGTTACCGGAAGTGCTAACTCAAGAAGGATGAACAGCTTTTGTGATAAATTTATTCCTCTCCTAGCATCTTTTGTGACTCAGTGAGGCTTCCAGAAGATGCTGATAAATAATCCATACAGCCTGACTGCAAGAGATTTGAAGAGAAAAAAGAGCCTGTTATGCAGTTCAGATGATGTGAATATCACAAGAAAGTGTCAGACTTCGCGAACCGGAGTGTTTGTAGACTGGCATTTATTTCTAGAGTCGATACTATGGCAGCAGAACGTGTTACACAATTATAATTGTGAAGCTATTTACTCCTCTCCTAACAGTCCTTTTACTTGACTGATAAGCAGCAATTACTATAATGTGTGTAGTTATTTTTCTGGTTTAGCTGATACATAATAAACGTAAATGAAGTATAATAAACCCAAACCTTTATTGAATTCAGATACTAATTAGGTACATACCAGAGATTCTGAATCCTGCTCTTATCTTCCTTTATGTACATTCTATCTAATCTACCTAATTTTAATCTCTATTCAATAAAAGTTGTATTAGACTCTCTTATTTTTTCAATAAGAAACATTATTTCTTAGTCATTTACCCTCTTCCTGATATTGTCTATTTTTGCATTCAGGTTTCAAGCATTGTTTCACTTCTTAAAACTAAATGTAATAAAAGTTGAAGACCAGCTGAATAAATGCAAAATTCAGTTCCAAATGATCACTTCATTTATTGAAGGAAAAAATAAGGCCTATCAAACATTTGTTAGAACTTTAGATCAGTATCTGGCCTCTGATTATGTATTCACTGCATGATCCTTGCACATATAGAAAAAAAGGATATTACCAAGCAAATTGATCAGTGAACCATCCTGATCTAAAACACACCTAGTACTTGTTCTCCTCCTGTGTAGTTCGTTACTCATCAAACTGAACCACAGGAGACTGCACTTTCATCTATATAAAGGCTCATGCACATGGACATGGAGCCGGTATGGCAAGACACAGTAGCCTTTCCGTTTCTTAGGGTTTGTTAACACCACAACTGTGCAATATCATTAGAATTATGCCTAATAATTAAAAACTGCAGGCTACTTATTTCACAAAACGAAACAGTAAAAATATGTATTTTCAAATATATAAGGAATAGAAGTCAATGACAGATTAGTTAAGGGCATATCATATTTTCTCTGTCCCACAACAATTGACCAGACTACATCTGTTGGTACCCCAACTCACATCTCTCATCTCAACTAGCAAATCCTCTTCCCGTTGCAATTTTTCGCACCCATTTTAATCACGTGTTTCCTAACAGTTAAGATGAAGAAAACTAATTTATTATCTTTTCCCCACTTCACTCAATCACCTTACCAGAACTATTAATTACAGTTAAGGGTTCCACACTTTTGTCAGTCTCAAAAGTCTGATGTTTGGACATAACTTTTGATCTACCATCTTTCAAACCACACTGCACTAAAGCTCTCACAACCTACTGCCCCTTCTACCTCAAATTTTGTTTCCTTAAAGGGGTTGTCTCACTACAAGGATTGATTTTTATGTTAAAGATCTTGCGAAAACAAGTCACTTCACAATATATGTCCATTAACAGTGTCCTACCTATTCCGAGATATTCCCTCTTGTATGGGCTATCCTGATAGGCTGCCAGCACTGGTTGCTATAGCTACAGACCTGGCTTCTACTACAGCCTAGTGGAAGCCAGTAAACACACCCCTGAATTCAAAGTGAAACCAAAAAAACAGGATTTAGATAAGATGAATCAATGTAGTGAGACAACCCCTTTAACCTCTAGTCAACAAAAATACTAGTACATGGCATCAGTATATCCATCCTAGACTACTGCAACTTCCTGTGGCCTTCTAGCACCTCTGACAATCAACCCTCAGCTTTGCGGTTGGTTAATTCCACTCTGCCATTTCCTTTAATAACCACCCACAGCAGTGAATTTATTCCCAAATAACAACCAGGCTGCCAAGATACACACAAAAACTGAATTTATGGAACTGCATTACTGCTTTCTTACCTATATGTATAAAATAGAGGCATCTAGTGCATATTTTGATCTAATTTTGTATGCCTATCTATGATATCAACATAACCTCATGAGATAGGACCTTTCTCCTGGGACCAAAGCCTCCAATGGATTCTAGGTAACAGGATCTAGCTATACTAATGAAAAGCATATGGAAGGAATCCATGACTAAGATGGAGTAGCAGCCACACCTCCAAATGTACTAAGAGAAAAATACAAAAATTAGTCAGCACATCCAAACTCTAATAAAAGAAATACGCTGGTGCATGCTGTAGTGGCTATGAAAGCAAATAAACACAGCAGCATTTACTATATTTATACAGTTTACTTTCTGGTCTGCTCCTCACACACACATTTCCAAGATTTCTCGTATGCATCCTCTATATGCTGGAACCTGATATTCCGTCATGTCAGACACCACCAAAATAACATGAAAAGTAGTCCGAGAAATCACCTCATCAGAAAAACTTTCTGACACTACAGCATCAACATGAGCTTGTACCTTTACAAACTGCCTCCTGCCTACTTCCCTTGAAGACTGTAAGCCCTCATGGACCTGGTCCTTTCTCCGTTTGTACTAGACTTTTATTCACTGAGCTCATGTCATGTACTTGTCTTTCATGCAATGTATTAAATCCTGTTTTTCGTATGTACAGATTCCTGAAAGGAATGGCACTTTAAATAAATTTTCCTTCCTTTAAGAAAAAATCTCTTAATTGGAGGCTAACTTTATGCAGCTGTATATCAACTGGATATGAAGCTTAAAAACGTTTACTGTATAATTATATATTTTATATATGGCCTCACATACTTTTTTCTTAACAAAGCCAACGAAAAGGTATATGTCTAATATTGGGCTTCAATATGTTGTGAAATGATAACTAGTGTTTACTAAAATTTGGGCTTTGCATTGGATTTGTATTGGATTTGTTTCCACAAGCAATATTGTGGGGTCTAATTTGCTTTTCCTTTTACACATCTGTATTATTTCACACATAAGCAAAACATAGACTTTAGGTGAAGTTACACCTAAGAAAAAATATCTTACACCGAAACCACTAACTGTATTCTTGTAATATGCAGTAATTTTCTTAAATGTGTTATCTTTTCACCATAATAAGAAGCACATTTTAATACATTATCATAGCCTAATTTTTAGCATTCTAATGGACATGATTTTACAGTATAACAAGGAATTGAGCATGATAGAGTTGTACTAAGTAATAATCTAGAATGGTCTAATGTCATATAAATGGAAATATAAAACAACTTGTTGCAAAGGTGTACATAGCTTCTAGAGGGATAGTAATATGGTTCTAATCAGGTGACAGACTCGGTGCTGTTACAGCAATAGTACTGTATATATGTTAGCAAAAAGTAGGGGACAGATGAAAAAGCTGGGTAAACAATGTAAAGTGGGTATGGAAAGTATTCAAACCCCTCATTTTTTGCTGATTAATGTACACTGTGTCCCCCATCTTGAAAGGAAAAAAACAGAAATGTAGATGTTTTTGCAAATTTATTAAACAAGAAAAACTGAAATATCACATGGTCATAAGTATTCAGACCCTTTGCTCAGTATTGAGTAGAAGCACCTTTTGTGCTAGTACAGCCATTAGTCTTCCATTCTTCCTTGCAGATCCTCTCCAGTTCCCTCAGGTCGGATGGTGACCGTTGGTGGACAGAGATGCTCAATTGAGTTTAGGTCAGGGATATGTCTGGGACAGTCAAGAATGGTCACAGAGTTGTTCTGAAGTCACTGCTTTGTTATTTTAGCTGTGTGCTTAGGGTCATTGTCTTGTTGGAAGAAGAACCTTCGGCCCAGTCTGAGGTCCAGAGCACTCTGGAAGAGGTTTTCATCCAGGATATCTCTGTACTTGGCCACATTCATCTTTCCTTCAATTGCATCAGTCGTCCTGTCCCTGTAGCTGAAAAACACCCCCATAGCATGAAGCTGCCACCACCATGTTTCACTGTTGGGATTGTATTAGGCAGGTGATGAGCAGTGCCTGGTTTTCTCCACAGATACTGCTTAGAATTAACACCAAAAAGTTCAATCTTCGTCTCATCAGACCAGAGAATCTTATTTCTCATAGTCCGGGAGTCCTTCATGTGTTTTTTTTTGCAAACTGTATGCAGCTTTCATATGTCTTGCACTGAGGAGAGGCTTCCATCGGCAACTGTGCCATAAAGCCCCGACTGGTGGAGGGCTGCAGTGATAGTTGACGTCGTGGAACTTTCTCCCATCTCCCTACTGCATCTCTGGAGCTCAGCCACAGTGATCTTGGGGTTCTTCTTTACCTCTCTCACCAAGGCTCTTCTTCCATGATTGCTTAGTTTGGCTAGACAGCCGGGTCGAGGAAGAGTTGTAGTCGTCCTAAACTTGTTCCAATTTAGGATTATGGAGGCCACTGTGCTCTTAGGAACTTTCAGTGCTGCGGAAATTGTTTTGTAACATTGGCCAGATCTGTGCCTTGCCACAATTCTGCCTCTGAGCTCCTTTGGCAGTTCCTTAGACCTCATGATTCTCATGTGCTCTGACATGAGGTGTCAGGTCTTATATAGACAGGTTTGTGCCTTTCCTAATCAAGTCCAATCAGTTTAAATAGACACAGCTGGACTGAGTAGACCCATCTCAAGGAGTATCAGAAGGAAATGGACAGCATGTGAGTTAAATATGAGTGTCACAGCAAAGAGTCTGAATACTTATGACCATGTGACATTTCAGTTTTTCTTGTTTAATAAATTTGCAAAAATATCTAAATTTCTGTTTTTTACCTTTCAAGATAGGGTGCAGAGTATACATTAATGAGCAAAAAATGAACTTTTTTGATCTTACCAAATGGCTGTAATGAAACAAAGAGTAAAAAATTTAAAGGGGTCTGAATACTTTCCATACCCACTGTAGTTTAGATATCACATGTGATATCTTCCACTTCGTCTACAGACCAGGTCACCTCGAGCCATTATATTGTTTCTGCATGGACACGTAATTCCCCTAGTCCATCTTCCTATTCATTTTTCCCCTTCTCTTATTCCCCTTTATCTCATACTCCTCTTTCTTCCCTCCATGACTCTGATTTGCTATATCTATATCCTATTTCACCTCTTTTTCCACTAGTCATTTCCATACCCTTTGTTGCCTTCTGCACCACCCATTCCAACATACATTCATTTTTTTCTGCTTATTCTATATTTCCCCTACTCCATTCATTCTTTTCTATACACTTTATTACAGACCATCATCATACATCCATGTCATTTACTCACATCCACTTTTCCTTTGTTTTCAGTTACTATTAATACATATTCCTCATAGCCATATTTTTCCAAATCGTTTTTATTTCGTATATACCTTTATTTCACAATTTCCACATCATAATAACATATTCTCTTATTTGTTAATTTCCTCACTCGATTTTTGCTCCTGTTGTTCCTTTTTCTCTTCTGTATTCTTCTTCCATGGAGCACTGTCCTGCCCTTACTGCGTATGCGCAGGTGTTCAGCATTTAGCTCATAGCATCTGCCTTTCCTTGCTGTGTCACATGGGCTAGGTACCACTCTGATATCTACTTCCGCCAGTCAATACCTCTGCACTCTCTGGGTGGGCTGCAGCTGTTGAACAGCCACCTATTGCCCAACACTTCTTCAAAGAGCTACCTATTCATCCTCTCTCCTTTACCACTGCATCACCATTGTTCTACCTCTATTAGCTTTCCCTTGTACCACATATAATGCAGTCCCTGGTGCTCCTATACATCTTATCTTTATGTTAGCTCTCTTCCTTCATTTCTAGGTTATATTTATTTTGTTTATCCATTCATGCTAACAATTTATTCTTCATATCTTATCACTTACTGGCTCAGTGTTATTTTTTTCATCTCCTGTCACCTTATTTCCATAATTTGTCCCTTTAATTTTTATCTATGCATCATCTATATCTTCCCTCACACCCACAAAGATTTATTTTTATCCACCCCCTAATGTTTCCTATTTTATTGTACATTTCTTGTTCACTACATCCTTCAAGTATACATTTCACCCAATATCTGCACTTTATATGGTCACTATTCTTCTCACAATGACCTTTATCTTACTTCCTTAATAACTATGGGCGACATGTATGAACGGGGCTGCGCCAGAAGTCTGGCATCTTTTCAGCTTGACATCTGCGCATGCCCTGTTTGCTATAGTTTTAATTCGCCCGCACGACAAATCAGGCGCATTACAGAGCACCCGCGACACTTTGTAATGCTTCAGTACGGCAATTCCAGACGCATTACTGCTGGAACAGGTAAACCACTTTCAAAGTGGTTTACCTGAGCCAGAAGTGTCGTCTTAGCGCTAGAATGCGCCTGATTTATGACCCGTAGTAGACCGGGTACATAAATCAAGCGCATTCTATACTATTGTTATGCGCTTTAAAATTGGCATCTAAGCGCCATAAATCAAAAATGTCGCTCTATGTGTTGTTTTTCATCAAGGTTGTTGACCTATTTAGTAATGCATGTGCTTCGGATGCATGTGTATGTGGATAGGACAAGGAGATAATGGTCTTTAAGGCACAGTCAATAAAAGGGGTTGTCCATTCTAAAATGAAAAAAGAAAAGAAAAAAACAAAACATTAACTCTATCATTGAAACCTGCTCTGCACCAGAACCGCCACAGGTAGATGCTGTTATTGATGAAGAAATTTATTAATGATTCTGTTACAGGATTTAAGGAGTCTTTATCCCAACAGAAAGATTTCAGAGGAAAGAGCAGTACATTTAGCAACTCAGAATTGGTAATGAGATATTGACGAGATACTAACTTCTACCTTTGAATTTGAGGACAGACAGGAAATTAACCACAAAGGCCAACATGTATGAAATTTGGCGTTCGCATGCCGAGTTTCATGCGCCTAATAATGGCATAGAATGCGCCTGATTTATGAACCCGCTCTACAGATCATAAATCAGGCCCATTCCAGCGCTCGGGCGACGCTTCTGGCTCAGGTATACCACTTTGAAAGTGGCATACCTGTTCCAGCTGTATGCGCCCAGATATGCCTTAGCGAAGCTACAAATATGTAGATTCACTACGGTTCTAGTGCGCGTGCGGGAGATTTGAAAATGTATGACGGGGCTGTGTCTGATATCGGGCTGTAAAGACGCCAGATATCTGGTGCAGCCCCGTTCATACATGTCGCCCTTAATTTCCACTTACCTATTTCTACTAATTGCCATGCCATTAAATCTGATGTGCAAGTACAGGCCGAAATTGCTGGTGATGAATGGTCTTACCAAAAAAGTTAGTGCCTTTAAAGTAGACAAAATGTTCAATGATCTTATGCAGAATGAGTAAAAATCACTTGAACCTCTAAGGTTTATATGGCCATTGCATGGCCTATGACATAAATAAATTGACATGGCTACTTGGCATGAATATATGTTGGCTGTATTCCAAAATTAAAAAATGTTCATTAGTCTGTCAGGGGATGATTAAAAATAGAAAAAGAAAAACTTACCTTGTAAATCCTCTTGTTCCAGTGCTGTGGCCGTCCCGGTGATCACAGTCGATGTTCAGTCTTCACGTAAGGGGCCATTCACACGGCTTATTCTGGGACTGATTCCAGCCGTACTGCGCGCCGTATTTGCGCTGCAGTACAGCTGGAATCCGTCCCAGTCATTACGGTAATCCACAGTTCTCATAGAGAACGATGGATTACGTCTCCTCTCCCCGCTCGGCGAATACGCCGAGGTGGGAGAAAGTGACATGCACATTATTTACGATGTGTACGCTCCGTGAATAATGAGTTTCTATGGGGCTGGCGAGCTGCCGGCCTCCCGCCCCACTGCACGGCAGCCGGCGTAATTGCGGGGCGAAATTCGTCCCGCAATTACGTCAGCTTTAAGCCGTGTGAACTAGCCCTTACTCTCCAGCCAATGACAGGCTACAGTGGTCATGTGCAGTATATTCAGCAAAAGGCTGATGCAGCCTGTTATTGGCTGCAGGGTCACGTGGAGACTGAGCGTTGACATCATTGACTGGGATCACCGGGACGGCCGCAGCACTGGTACAAGAGTGTTTACATGGTAAGTTGTTTTTTTCTCCTATCTTAATCTATTCCAGTGGCAAAACAGACCTTGAAATCTCTATGTTATACGTGCTGGCACAAATATCTGCAACAGTTCTATGCCATAAAACTGGCATACACAGTACAATAAATTTCAGCCTGACATATTTCCCGGAATTGTTCGTTATAATTATACCACCTTCTTAAAATATTGTCAGATTGCTAGAATCAGGACTGATTTGTGACTGTACTTTTTACTGCTCACATGCAGCCATTAGTGTATTACACTTTTCTCCCCATCCACAGAAATAAAAAAACAAAAGAAATATAACCGCAAAAACAGGTTCATTTCCTGCGTCCCATAATCTAGATATTATTACGCTCTGTATTTTGTGGTTAAATCACCAGCAACAACAAAGTGCACAGTTACTTTCTTCAAGTGTTCAATGTAGGAGAAGAGTATATCTCTGAAAACAAGTTCTAGTACACTAGATAAATATCATTAGGCATACATCAGTGTTTCTGTGTGGTAAAAATGCCTGACAGCTCTAGACAATCTTATCACCTGTTTACACGCAGTGTTTAACCTTTATTCCCCGTAGCTTCAATTTTCCGATCACCTGTCTGTGTGTACTCTAGTAGTTTAGACTTTAATTCCATGTGTCTTATGGAAAATAATGTAATGATCATTGAGATTACGTGGTAACTATAAATAGCACAGAGTAATGTAGATTATTACTGTGCATAAAAGCATTAAACTTGAAATCAAGTAGCAAAAAATGTAATGCGTAGAAAATAAATATATGTATATACAGTATCTCACACAGTACACCCCTCGCATTTCTGTAAATATTGTCTTATATCTTTTCATGGGACAACACTGAAGATATGACACTTTGATATAATGTAAAGTAGTTAGTGTACAGTTTGCATAACAGAATAAATGTGATGTGCCCTCAAAATAATTTAACACAGAACCATCAATGTCTAAACTGCTGGCAACAAAAGTGAGTACACCCCTAAGTGAAAATGGACAAATTGTGCCCAAAGTGTTAATATTTTGTGTGGCCGCCATTATGTTTCAGCACTGCCTTAACTCTCTTCAGCATGAAGTTCACTAGAACTTCACAGGTGGTCACTGGAATCCTCTTCACCTTCTCCAAGACGACCTTACAGAGCTGGTGGATCTTAGAGACCTTGTGCTCCTCCACCTTCCCTTTGAGCAGGGCTGTGGCGTCAGAGTCAGTGTCCATTTTGGTGGAGTAGGAGTCGTTATAAAATGGACCGACACCTAAAAATAAATTGGTACAGTTTGTTAAATACAGTGCCAAGAGCAAGAGGAATTGGGTCTTGCCAGTGTTATTGCTACCATATCTTCATACTCATCAGATGAGGAGTTTAATTTTGAAAAGTATTTGGATGACATAGAGCTGGTAAAACGTTGCCACAGGGAGAAAAAATTCCACTCCCATAGCTAATGGATTGGCCAGATTTCAGCTAAATTTTTCACTTGTTCTCAAAGAAGTAGAAGAGTTCAACTGTTCATCAGAACTGACTGCATGAGGCAAATCCTTTATACCCTGAAATTGTTAGAGATGTTGCTCATGTGGTCACCGCTTTGACACCAACCCAAGTTAGTGTAGAGAGGCCGTTCTCTAGCCCTAACATAATTGGATCAGATCTGAGGTCATCTATGAAGAAGGATCTGATGGAGGAGATAGCACTTCTCAGAACAAATTTATAGACTCACTCAACAAATGTTATTGTCACGGGTGCTCCTGTGACCCTCGCTCTGGGTGGCAGGCTCACCCATGCGCCTGCAGTGAGCAGTGCCGTGACCCGCATGTCAGGCCACGGGCGCACTCGCAGCTCCATCCCTGCGTCCAGCTACTCACCTATCCTCGTTCCCGATGCATCTGCTTCCCTGCGCTGGCTCTGTTACCACAACTCGGCCACCACTGCAGGCAAGTTGCGCCCTGGGGGTTCGCTTGCCGAAGCAAGTCCAACCCGTTTTGCGGCGGGCGCTGGTGAAGACAAACGGCCCCTTAGACTTCGCTCCCTGGTGCGGCTTACACCATCACCTGCAGTGGTACAGTGGATCCACTACTCCAGCCATTACAGTTCGATCCAGTCATGTATCCCACCAAGGTGGCTCTGCTGAGTGCCGCTGAAATCACTATCATTGTAGCCCAGCAGTCACACCAGATCACTCAGCAGGTGCAACAGCTCAATCAGCTGACTTCAATGATGCAAAAACTTCTCTCTAGCCAGTAGCAGCAGCCATCTTCCGTGGCTTTCTCAGTGCCTGTCCGTCGGCCCAAAATTGCATTTATCCATGCCGACAAAGTTTGATGGGGACTGTAAGGCATGCAGGGGCTTCATCACCCAGTGCTCCCTGCATGTGGAACTAATGGCCAGTCAGTTCCCAACCAAAAGTTCCAAGGTGGCATTTGTGGTCAGCCTTCTTTCTGGGAAATCCCTGGCGTGGGCCACCCATCTCTGGGACAGAGATGATCCAGTCACGGTCAACCTCTCCACAATCCTTTGCGAATTCCGCAGTGTCTTTGAGGAACCTGCCCGGGCCTCTTTGGCTGAGACCGCCTTGATGAACCTGCGACAAGGAGACTCCTCTGCATGTGAATACGCAGTACAGTTCCGCACCTTGATCTCGGAATTGTCCTGGAATGATGCGGCGTTGAGGGCCACGTTCAAGAAGGGTCTATCCAGTCAGATTAAGGATGCACTGTCCACTCACGACATGTCGTCTGCCTCATCTTGCTCTGGTGTTCCAGAGGCCTCCTCTGCCATCCCCTCTGCCAATCGCTGAAGAGGCCATGCAAGTGGACAGAGCCCACCTGACTCCACAAGAGCTGCCCCGACGACGCAAGGAAAACCTATGTCCACTCTGTCCGCAACGTCCGGGAAATGCACGCAGCTAGGTTTCGTGGTAGAGGCATTTCTAGGTGAGAGTAATTCCTCTCCACGTCTGACCATGCCAGTATAGATCTTGACCACTTCCGCTATTCAGTTCCAAGTGGCCACATTTCTGGACTCTGAATCAGCTGGGAATTTCATGATTGCTTCCCTGCTGACCAAGTATCACCTCCCGGTGGTCCGCCTGGAAAAACCTCTGCCCATATCTTCAGTCAGCAGGGAGCTTCTCAGCGACTTCATACACTTCCATACGGAGCTGTTATCTCTTCATGTAGGGGCATTACATAAGGAGGAGATATCGTTTTACGTGTTGCCCCGTTCTTCCTCAGCAGTACTGTTGGGTCTTCCATGGCTGCAACGCCATGCCCCTATGCTTAACTGTAAGATGGGTGAGGTCACGTGTTGGGGACAAGACTGTCAGTCTTACTGCTTGGTGGCATCCCTGTATAGACTACAGAGGTCGCAACAAAATTACTGTAAAGAACCAATACCCACTACCACTAATCATAGAGCTCTTTGACCCATTCCAGGATGCCAGAATCTTTTCCAAATTGGACTTGCGGTGTGCCCGTAATCTTGTTCTGAACCGTAAGTGTGAGGAGTGGAAATCGGCTTTCAAAACCCAAGATGGACATTTCGAGTACCTTTTGATGCCCTTCGGTTTGTGTAATGCCCCAGTGGTGTTCTAGGAATTCATGAACGACATCTTCAGAGACCTCCTGTATTCCTGCGTAGCGGTTTATCTGGATGACATCCTGGTGTTTTCCTCTGATCTGGAGTCTCACTGGATCCATGTACGCCAGGTGCTGAGGCGCCTGAAAAATAATTGCCCTCTTAACCAAGCTCGAGAAATGCCTCTTCCACCAGACCAGTATCTCTGACAAAGGTCTGCAGATGGATTCGGCTAAGCTGTCTGCTGTCTTGCAGTGCCACGGCCCGTTGGTCTCTGGGCCATACAGCATTTTTTGGGTTTCGGGAATTATTACTGCCAGATTATCCCACATTTTCCTACGGTGGTGGCAGTAATTGTGGCGCTCTACCCAGAAAAACTGTAACCAAAAAGGCTGGCCACTCGAGACCAAAGAAACCTTATCTAGGTTGAAGTTGGCGTTCTTTTGCATGCCCATTCTGTAGGACCAAATTCTGAGAAACCTTTCTTCCTAGCAGTAGATGCCTCTTCCGTGGGGGCTGGGAGCAGTCCTCACACAAAAGGGTCCTAAGGGAAAGACCCTTAGATGTGGCTTCTTCTCTAAGACGTTTTCTCTTGCTGAGAAAAATTATACCATCGGAGATTGGGAATTACTGGCCATCAAGCTGGCCTTGGAGGAATGGCGTCATCTCCTGGAGGGGGTTCGACATCCCGTCAATGTCTACACTGACCATAAGAACTTCTTGTACCTCCAGATGGCCCATCGACTAAATCCACGTCAAGCCAGATGGTCCCTCTTCTTCTCCCAGTTCAATTTCCTCATCCATTTCCACCCTGTGGAGAAGAATATCAAGGCCGATGCCCTTTCCCATGCTTCCGATGTTAAAGGAGAAGAGATGACACCTCAGCACATCATCTCTCCTTAATGTCTTATCTCCACAAGTCCCATAGACCTCCAACGTGTTCCTTCTAAAATGGGGACATTGCTCTATGGTGGCCGGACATGCCAGTGCACGAAAATCGTGACAATTGATTTCCCATTTCTACTGGTGGCCAGATCTTGTTAAAGATGTGAAAGAATTCATGAAATCTTGTACCTTTTGTGCCCGCAACAAGACATCCCGACCTGGACTTCTCCTCGGTTTATCACCCTCAGACAAAATGTGAAGGTAGAAAGGATCAACCAAGTCCTGGGCAACTGGTCCAGTCTGTTGCTGTGGGCGGGGTTCTCGTACAACTCTCTACAGTAAGAGTCTGCTGGCCTCGTTCTCTTATGTTCCCGTTTTGGATAACTTGGTTCGTGATTTTGCGGTGATCTGGGAAGACACTCTCTATCTCTGCAATGGTCATCTTCCCAAATGAAGGCTCGAGCAGATAAGAAGAGAAGGCCTTCTCCTTCTTTCACTCTGGGTGTCTGGCTTTCTTCTAGATTTATTCGCCTAAAGATCCCCAGTTATGAACTGGGCCCTCATTTCCTAGGGCCTTTTGAGGTCATGAAGAAGATAAATCCTGTGGCCTATAAACTCCATCTTACTCCCACGATGCATGTCCCAAACTCCTTCCACATCTCTTTGCTGAAACCACTCATCCTGAATTGCTTCTCTCGAAAGGTTACCTTTCCTGCGCCTAAAGCTCATACCACTGACTTCTATACCATAAAAGAGATTCTGGCCATGAAGACGATCAGAGGGAAGCAACATTTCGTTATTGACTGGAAGTGGTTTGGGCCACAAAAAAGGTGCTCAGAGCCGGAGGACAATATCCTGGACTGCAAGTTGCTCCTGAGGTTCCTCCAGGCCCAAAAGAGGGGGAGGGAAGAGGGGTACTGTCTCTTGCCACTGCAAGTCCAACCCACTTTGCGGCAGGCTCTGGTGAAATTCAGCGGCCACTTAGACTCCGCTCCCTGGTGCAGCTTACACCATAACCTGAAGTGGTACAGAGGATCCAGTACTCCAGCCATTACACTTATTCAGTACGTTTTTGTTGAAAACTATTTTTACCACTTATGTAGCATTTTACATATTAACAATGCATTACATTTTTGTGTGTTCTAAAGTTGTATCAAATAAATATATTTTACACTGACAAGAAAAAGGGTAACAATGTTTTGAACTTGTGAATTTCAGGCTCCAAATCTCCCCATCCACTACAGCTTTGATTGTGAGACTACCATCATTTTATAGACAATTATCTTACCTATGTTATGCATAACTTTGACCTGCAACTATTTAGCATATGCTTAATTATGCAGATTCATGTCATGTAACTTGATTACCGTTTTGCTCCTGGCAGTGGAACAATCTTTTTCTTCTTGTATACTACAAATTACAGTATGTTCTCACATTCCCTAATAGTTCCGTGTGTTATTAGGTTGATTCCCAAATGAAAGGTCACTGATTTGGATCAAGGAGCAGCCATGAAGACGATTTTGCAAGAAAAGAGAAAATCCAACTCATCAATAGCGGTCTCTGGGCCAAGAAAATTGCCAAACTGTATCATGTGAGACCATGACAACTGGAAGAATTTGAAATGAAGTCCATCCAACCATTTAAAAGCCAAGAGATGGATGTCTTGACAAAATATCAGTCAACTAGTCGGCTCATCACAATGTCTATCAGTTCTGGCACAACAAACACAGCAGTGGAGGTGGCTCGTATGCTTAATAATAGTGAGATCACAAAAGTCCATTCAATCACCGTGCATTACACAGGTCTGGAATGTTGGCTCGAAAAAAGTGAAGAAGCTTCGACTTCAATATCGTCATAAGAACCGTTGGCTCGAGTTTGCAAAAAAGTAAGAAAAGTGTACAGTAGAATATTGGAAATGGGTAATTTGAAGTGATGAGATGGAAGTCAATAGACTGTGCTATGATGGGAGCAAATGGGTTTGGAAGAATCAAGGTGAAAGGGGGCTAATGGATCGAGAAATTGGACGAACTGTCAAGTACGATGGAGGAAGCCTGAAGATATGGGGTTGTTTCACAGTCAAAAGACATTGGATACTTGACCAGGATTGATGGTGATCTCAATGCTGAACTACTATACGTGAATATCCTACAAGATGAGTTACTTCGTACACTCAAGTACTATGGGTATGAAAAGGTCAACACAGTGTTCCAGTACAACGACCTGAAGCATACATCGAGTTTAGTGAAGAAATGACTTAATGATAATATAGAGTTGCTGCATTGGCCTCCACAGTCCCCAGATCTCAACCCAACCAAAAACTTGTGGGTAGAGTTGAAGAAAAAGCTGTATTCATACCCAATTGAGTCGATCAGTCTGCACCAACATTAGGAACACGTAGAAGAGAACTGGGATCAGATTTCGTTCGAGAAATGCTTGAATCTGAACAAGAGCCCAAAAGGATTCAGGCAGTGTTGAAAGCCAACGGTGGATTTAAAAAAAGCTAACAAAATAATAAATGATTACATAAATAAGCAGATGCTAAATAGTTGCAAGTAAAATTTATGTATAAAAGTTCAAAACATTGTTTCCATTTTGCTTGTCCGTATATGTTCTACCTAAATAGCTTGATTATTGTATCATAAGGTGATAAAAGGCCTGATGTTACTATTTTACTACAGTCAATTTATCACTTAAACATTCGCCATGTATGAAGGAGTCAGAGAGGGAAATTTTAGGAGTCGGATTCGGGGCTTTGGCTTACCTACTCCATAGTTCTGCCTTTGAGGATGCTCCATTAATGCTCACTAGGGTCTAGGTCTGGAGTCATGCTTGGTCAGCACCTTTACCATCATTTTCTTTAGCAAGGCAGTGGTCCTGTTGGAATTGTGTTTGGGGTCATTATCATGTTGGAATACTACCCTGTGACCCAGATTCAGATGGGAAGGGATCATGTTCTGTCTCAGTATGTCACAGTATATGTTGGCATTCATGGTTCCCTCAATGAACTGTAGCTCCCAAGAGTTAACAGCACTCATGCAGCCCAAACCATGACACTCCGACCACCATGCTCGATTGTAGGCAAGACACATTTGTCTTTGTACTCCTCACCTGGTTGCCGCCACAAACGCTGAACCAAATATGTTTATCTTGGTCTTATCAGACCACAGGATATGGTTCTATAAATACATGTCTGTAGTCTGCTTGTCTCCAGTAAACGGTTTGCAGGTTTTCTTGTATATCATCCTTAGAAGAGGCTACCTTCTGGCATGAGAGCCATGCAGACCAATTTGATGCAGTGTGTGGCATATGATCTGAGCAATTATAGGCTGACCTCGGCAGCAGTGCTGGCAGCCACTTATACGTCTATTTTGAAAAGACAATGTATAGATATGATGCTGAGCATGTGCACTTAACTTCTTTGGTCAACCATTGCGAGGCCTGTTCTAAATGAAACCTTTTTTAAACCACTTCATGGTCTTGGCCACTGTGTTTCAGCTCAGTATAAGGGTGTTGGCAACCTTCTTATAGCCAAGGCTATCTTTATGTAGAGCAACAATTCTTTTTTTTTCAGATCCTCAGACAGTTTTTTGCCATAAGGTGCCATGTTGAACTTCCAGTGATAAGTATGTGAGAGTGATAACATGAAATTTAACACACCGGCTTTACATTCCCAATTGACACCTTGGAATACTAATATGTCTGTTCACACCAGCATGCAGAAAAGCCGCAGTATAATGCATGGGGAGATTACACAAATGCAATCTCACAAGACATGAGGAGCCGTGACGAGGCTTGTGAGCTTGTGTATTGGGGCACCCATACCAACTAATACCTCATATTTAACATTTTTCCAGTATGTCATATTTTTTATCTGCCCAACAGTGCTGGGGAGCGGAGGGTGCCTGTGTTTTGTGTTGGACACCTAGAAAGTGCTGGGCAGCCCGCGTAATCTAATAATATGGGTGTCACTAATAGGTTGTAAGCAAGCATGGTGTACCACACGTATCTGTATTAATGGCACCCTTCTGTATGCAATTGTAGTATCAGCAAACACCCCCCTCATGCAGTGAGAGTGTGTGAGTGGTTGTTTTATCGGTATTTGTGCAATCTCCCCATGCATTATACTGCGGCTTTTCTGCATGCTGGTGTGTACAGGTGTCAAGTTGGTGTGCAGTTTTTCATCTAATTGTTCCCCTAGCAGTCGGGGTATGTGAGCTTTTGCTCAAGCAATTAGCTGCACCTGTTTCCCAGTTAGCATAAAGGCCAAAGTCGCCAGCTTCTGGAGTCAGTTTAGTCCAGCCACTGAGCTGTGAACATGCCCTCAAAGAATTGGAGTGTTTTTTGAGTAAATACTAATATGTCACATGACACTATAGAGGAAAAATGGCAAATTGGGCACAATTTGTCCATTTTGACTTAGAGTTGTACTCACTTTTGTTGCCAGTGGTTTAGACATTGGCTGTGTGTTGAGTTATTTTGAGGGCACACCAAATTTACACTGCTATACAAGCTGTACACTGACTAGAAAGCGATCAGGAGCCTTGTGCTGTGCTGTCTGGACTGCAGAGTGACGTTTATGTTTCTTTATAAATACACAGATGAGCGAGATTGTAGAAGAATCAATACATTTGCCTTGGCAGATTCCTCTCATGATAAATACAGCTCTGCTAGCTCACATTTACAGTAGGTTCAAAAATTATTCCTACCCTATGTACAGTTCATCATTTTTAAACATTACAGCCACAAACTTAGTTGTATTTTATTGATATTTTATGTGATAAAGCAACACAAAGTAGCAAAGATTTGTGAAGTGTAAAGGAAATTATATGTGCTTTTCCAAAATTTTGCACATTAAAACACTGAAAATTGTGTTGTGCATATGTATTCAGTCTCCCTGAGTTAATACTTTTTAGGACCACTTATAGCTGCAATACAGCTGTGTCTATTGAGGTATAGCTTTACCAGCTTTGTACATTTAGAGGCTGGAATTTTTGCTCATTCTACTTTGCAGAATAGTTCTAGCTCAGTCAGATTGGTTGGAGAATGTTTAAGAACAGCAATTTTCAAGGCCTGCCACATATTCTCAATGGGATTTAGGTCTGGCTTTGACTGGGCCATTTTAACACATATATATGCTTTGATTTAAACCATTCCATTGTACCTTTGGCTGTATGTTTAGGGTCATTGTCCTGCTGGAAGGTGAACCTACGCCACAATCTCAATTTTTATGCAGCCTCTAAAAGGTTTTCCTATAGAATTACCCTGTATTCAGCAAACTGCAAACAGTTCTTCTAATGGTTTGCTTTCAAAAAGGGCTTTCTTCTTACCACTCTTCCATAAGGGCAAGATTTGTGGAGTACACGACTAGTAGTTGTCCTGTGGACAAATTCTCCAACCTGAGCTGTGAATCTCTGCGTCTCTGCCAGAGTGACCCTTGGTTATTGTCTGCCTCTCTAATCAGTTCTCTCCTTGTCTGGGCTGTCAGTTTAGGTGGATGGCCAGGTGAGCAGTTGTGCCATACTCCTTCCATTTATGGAAGATGAATTAAACAGTGCTCTGTGAGATGTTCTGAGCTTGGGCTGTTTTTTCAAAACCTAATCCTGCAACACACTTTGCCATAACTATATTCTTAAGCTGTCTGGTGTGTTCCTTGGTTTCCATGATGCTGTTCACTTATGCTCTCTAACAAACCTCTAAAGCCTTTACGAAACAGCTATAGTTATACTGAGAATAAATTGCATACAGATGTACTCTATTTACCAATTGGGTGACTTCTAAGGGTATGTTCAGGGACGTAACTAGAGAAGCCTGGGCCCCATAGCAAACTTTTGGATGCTCTCCCCCCCCCTCCCCCCCGCCTCCCCCACCTTGAACATTTACCGGGACCTCTTAGGTCATGTAGTTATTAGATAATACAAGGAGTGAACACCTCACCATAGATTTCACCATCATACAACAGATCCCACTACCAAACAAATCCCACTATACCCATATTAACATTACCAATAGCACTACTACATATGGACCAGATTATACTGCCAGAACAAGACCACAAATTATCACCCCATAGTGACTAATACCCCTATGCTATATAGGCAGGCTTAGGGGGGGCTATATAGGCAGGCTTGGGGGGGCTATGTAGGCAGGCTGGGGGGCTATATAGGCAGGCTTAGGGGGATATATAGACAGGTTTAGGGGGATATATAGGCAGGCTGGGGGGGGAATTATAGGTAGGCTTAGGGGGGCTTTATAGGCAGGCAGGGGGGCTATATAGGCAGGCAGGGGTATATAGGCAGGCTGGAGGGCTATATAGGCAGGCATGGGGCTATAAATAAAGTGTGGTGGACTGTATAGGCAGTCAGGGGGGGCTATATAGGCAGGCTGGGGGCTATATAGGCAGACAGGGGGGCTATATAGGCAGGCAGAGGTATATAGGTAGGCAGGGGGGCTATATAGGCAGGCAGGGGTATATAGGCAGGATGGGGGGATATATAGGCAGGATGGGGGGCTATATAGACAGGCAGGGGGCTATATAGACAGGCAGTGGTATATAGGCAGTCTGGGGGGCTATATAGGCAGGCTTAGGGGTATATAGGCAGGCTGGGGGTTATATAGGCAGGCAGGGGGGATATATAGGCAGGCAGGGGGGGCTATATAGGCAGGCTTCAGGGGGCACTATATAGGCAGGCTGGTGGGCTATACAGGCAGGCAGGGCAGGTAAAATAAGAAATAGCTTACTTACCTCCGTCCAAGCTCCCTCGATGTGCTGCGCTCAGGCCGCTGTGCTCAGCGCAGGTGGCGCGATCATGTAACATAATCGCGCCGCCCACGTGATCACTGAGAGCCGGCGCCTGCTATCAGGAAGAGTAGCAGATCGGAGAGCCGGATGCGCTCCACTCTGCTACCATGGGGCAGCGCTGCCTCTCAGGCCGGAGGGCCCGGGCGTTCAGAGGCGGGATCCGCCAGGCCCCTCAGCTCCGTGCCGCTGCAGTTTACTGTTAAGTTCACTGCTGCGCGTGCCCAGGAGCGGATTACCGGGATAGTAGATGTGGTAGTGGCTGCCCTGGGGCCCGGGCCCGTGACAGCTGCTATGTCTGCTACCCCGGTAGTTACGCCCCTGGGTATGTTCACATGGCCAGCGATTATTTCTAAAACACTGACAGCCAACTCTCATTGACTTTCACTCTCCCTGGCGCGTAAACATCGGGAAGAAGTGACATGTTCACTTTTTTTCCCGCTGCATATTATATGCTGGAAAAAAACGTAAATGCGGCGCATATTTCGGGCAGCTTGCAGCACAATCACGTGCCAAAATATGCGCTTCAATTGCGCCATGAGAACATACCCTAAAGGCAATTGGTCACACTGGATTTTATTTAGGGGTATCAGAGCACAGGGGACTGACTATATATGCACACCTCACTTTTCAGTTTTTTAATTTGCAAAAATTTGGAAAAACACATAATTTTCTTTCCACTTCACAATATTTCCTACTTTGGGTTTTTCTATCAAATAAAATACATTTAAGTTTGTGGCTGTAACATTTAAAAATGAGGAACAGTTCAAGGCTTATGAATACTTTTGCTTGGACAGTGTCAATGACAAAACTCCTCCATAACCAGTGTCCCTCCAACAACTATAGTATAGCTAGAAAAAGGAGCTAGTAGAATTGAGATGTCAGTCAATGCTGTAGAACCGCCCACACAGGAAAACAGCTGTGAAAAGCAGACTTAGTGCACTGCCTGTCCCTGTAGTTGCGCACTGATGGAGGAGCAGGTTCTTTGTCAGGGGAACGGGGGGAGGTAAGTAGTATTTTTGTTTTTTAATTTCTAATCAAAGCCCTTTATACCTATCTACTGGAGGACCTGTAGACCTGTCTACCTACTGGGGGACTTGTGCCTTGGATCAAACTTCTGCCGCCCCTAATCGGCGCCAGCTTTGGGCCATTGTCATGAGCCCAGAGCGCCGGCAGTCTTCTCAACTAGGACACATATAAGTTTGAATGCTAAGTTTCTACAACCTGCCCCGCAGAGTACTCTGGTGGGACTTGCAGAGTATACGGCACAAACGGCATGAAAATGTGATCATGACACTTGTGCTGGGAGTAGCATAACTACATACCTCCCAACTCTTAGAGATTGCAAAGAGGGACACATCAGGCCATGCCTCTAACCATGCCACACCACACAGGCCACGCCTCTAACCACGCCCAAACACATACATGCCAACTTGTTAGCTAGCCAAAAAGGGAGACATTTTCAGGATTGCATTGTATCCAATGATGAAATATTAAGTAAGTTGTTATGAAGTATACAGCTAGGACGCAATCAGATACTTTTTTAAAACAAGACGGTCACTTTACTGACTCAAATCTATTTCCCAAATGAAAAAGAGGGACATTTCTGGAGCTAAGAGGGACCGAGGGACAAGGGTTAAAAATAAGAACTGTCCCTCGAAAAATAGGGTGTAACTATGAAGGTGGCGTGATGATGGGAAAGCTGGGTGTCATTCTCCACAGCAGGCACCCAGAAAAACTGGGTGCCTACTGTGTTGGATGGGTGTAACTCAGCTTTTCTGGATGATATCCCCCACGGCAGGCACCCAATTTTTCTGGGTGCATGCTGTGTAGATGTCACCCAGCTTTCCTGAGCACTATATAGCCTATTCAGCACCTGGGAAAGCTGGGTAACATCCCCCACAGCAGCCACCTAGATTAGCTGTTTTCCTGCTATGTGCTATTGTGTGCAATTCAGCTTTCCTGGATGCTGGATAGCCTATGCAGCATCCAGGAAAGCTGGACAGGCCCTGTGGGGAGAGACAAGGGGACGAAGCCCCATTACCTTACTTGACGCAGGAGAAGCTCTGCCTGCCGTTGTGGCTAGACCAGCACTGACTGTTGCACTTGCTGGATCTCTCAGCAGGGGTTCAGGAGAGTTGGCAAGTATCTGCGCACCTTGTTTGCACTTCCGGAGGACACGCAGACAGTATAATTAGGAGTGCATACCTCCACCAACCCGAGACCCGTGGATAGCCCATGGAATCCAGAACTGTTGGAAGGTATACATATCTGTGATGTTACAAATAGGCAGGACAAACCAATCTTAAAGAGAACCTGTCACATAGATTATGCTCCCCCTGCTGAGGACAACAAAAGCTAGTGTCAGATCTGCTGTTTTCAGTGCTGTGTCCCTTATTCTGTAAGATGCTGGAGTTTTAGAGCAGTTAGTGCTCAAATCTGCAGTTTTCTGCCAGAAACGAGTCAAAGAGTCAGTTTTTCTCATACCCCGCCCACCTGAGGCTAGCCCCGACCACCTCAACTGATTAACCTATTACTTTGAATAGGTAGGGCGGGGCTAACACCTGCTCATGAATAAGATTTGAGGGGTAAATGCTCTAAAACTCCAGCATCTTACAGAATTAGGGACACAGCGCTGGATACAGCATGTCTGTCACTAGCTTGTGCTGTCCTCAGCAAGGGTAGCATAATCTGTGTGACAGGTTCTCTTAAAGGGGTTGTCTCACTACATCGATTCATCTTACCTCAGTCCTGTTTTCACTTTGAATTCAGGGGTGTGTTTACTGGCTTCTACTAGGCTGCAGTAGAAGCCAGGTCTGTAGCTATAGCCACCAGTGCTGGCAGCCTATCAGAATAGATCAAACAGGTCTGTAGCTATAGTGACCTGAGGAGCTGTTGCAGCCCATATAAGAGGGGATATCTCAGAATAGGTAGGACTTTGTTCTTGAAGTGAGACAACCCCTTTAAGACAACCTAACAGTGATGTCAAATCGCTACCATTTTGTGGTATTGAATTGATAAGACCCTTTCCTGTAAGAGGGAATGGGATAAAAGGATCCTACAAAAGACATCTAGAATTTCCCTGTAGATTGGTCCTAATGGGCACTGTTAGGCTAGGTTCACATGGCTTAACTGCGGGACGTAATTACGCCCCGCAATTACGCCGTGTGGACAGGGGCGGGGAGCGGGGGAGTGAGCTGGGGGGCGGCACTTCGCCGGCCCATTGACTTGCATTACCAGCGGCGCATATACGCCATGTGAACATGGCCTTAGTGGGATCTAAATAATTATCTATTAATTATGCATACATCATAAAATCTGCTGTCATGTTATAAGTTTTACTATTAGTACCTGTGGCATATGATGCTCTATACGTGTGAGCAGAGGTGTGTAATGTGCAGCTTGATGGCTTTGAGGTTGCTAAATTGTAGATTTGGTGAAGGGCTACACTCATGGTCTATCACCTACATTTATATCGCTGTGTAAGTGTAATGAACTTATGGAAAGCATAATTCGGGGTTCCCGGCATCACTTTCTGTCAGTGGAACGCATGGTGGAACGCATGACTTCCTGGTTTCTGAGATCACTTCCTGTTAAATTATCAATGAGAGAGAGAAGCTCGGGAATTGGCTAATGCGAATTCCCCTTTTTTGTAGAGCAATTCCGATTGGTGCAAAGTATACACAGGTGCTGTGAGGCTGGCATACTAACAAGGTAAATGACACATGGTTGGTGAGTGGGTTTACAGCAGTGAGCTTTATGGGCTTTGTCCTGTATGTATGGAAGCAGGAAATGCTGTTATGCTTTCACTTCACAAACCCACTGAAGAACTGGCAGCAAAAAAAGCAGACAGTATTTTCATTTGATCCTGCATAGGGTTTGGGTGCCTTGCAGGGCAGAAGCTTTGCCACTTGTGGAGGGTGTAATAGGGTCTGGTTCAGGGACTCTTTCCATTCCCATATTGCATTTGAGGAAGATTACAAAGAAGAACAAGGGCTTTTGTCACATGAGTATAGCTCCCAACTGTCCCTGACTTCACAGGCTGTCCTGAGGTCCTGGGTGGGCAGAGGTATGTCCAGGGCACATGCCCAGAATCCCCGGGATTGTGCTCTTCATGCCACTGTTTAAGCATCCTAGGGACGCTCAGACAGTGGGTGCAGACTCTTGCCATGAGAGCCGGCGAGTGTAGAAGAGCAGTGGTGCCAGGGGAGCGTCCTGAGATGCTTATGTCACTGGTTACAGGGGGCTTGCCCCACTCCCGCAGCTAGACTATACAGTCTAGAGGTGGCGTGCACAGCCGAGGGAGCAACTGACCTCCACTGCCCCCCGCTGCCCCTTCCTAGCTTTTCCAGCTTTCCTGAATGTTGGATAGGCTATCCAGTATCCAGGAAAGCTGAGTGGCGCCCGATCCCCCAAAGCAGGCATCCAGCTTTTTTGTTAGGCTGCTGTGGGGGATGTCACCCAGGTTTCCCTGGCACTGAATAGCCTATTCAGCATTTGGGAAAGCTGGTAATCCCCCCCCCTCAACACCACCACAGCAGGCACACAGCTTTTCCCTGCACTGTGATATATATATTTTAGCATTTCCTGGCATTCTTAAATGTAGGCTAATAGAGCTGGACTTGACACCTAATTGTTTATACTGGACACTATAGCCAACACTCACCAGCCTGGGGCATGAGTGTTGAGGGTAAGATGCCGCACCATCCAGTTATCAGTGTAGCGGAGAGTGGCTCCACTCACAGTCAAGGCTCACATTAAAGCACTGTACAGGAATGTATAGTGCAATGTGGGCAGTGCCAAGTGGTAAGGGGGTCCTGTCTCATCAAAACACACTACTATGCCCTTTACTTACTAATGTAGCAGAGAGCAGCTCCTACTACACCCACAGTCAGTGCCCACATTGAAGCCATGTGCAGCATGAAGTGGGCGATGTCAGGGGGGAGGTGAAGGAAGCCATCACATCCAAACTTACTCCATTGTGCCTTGCGCTCAACACTCACCAGTGTAGCGGAGAGCAGCTCCTACTACACCTACAGTCAGTGGTCACATTGAAGCACTGTACAGGACTACACAGCGTGATGTGGCGGTACCAAGGAGAGGGGGTGATGCAGTCTCATCCACATTCATTCCACTGTGCCCAGCACTCACAAGTGTAGTGGAAAGCAGCTCCTGCTATACCCACAGTCAGTGCCCACATTAAAGCACTGTACAGAAATGTACAGCGTGATGTGAACGGTATCAAAGATGGGAGAGGGGGGAAGAAAGTCATCCCATCCAAATGCACTCCACTGTGCCCTGTACTCGACAGTGTAGTGGAGAGTGGTTTATTTGCTCCTGTTTCACCAACCTGTGGCCAGCTGCTCCAGCTGCATCCTGAGCCCACATTGGAGTGCTGTACAGGAATGTATAGAGTGATGTGGATGGTACCAAGTGAGGGGAGAGCTATCTCATCTAAACTTTATCCACTGTGCCTTGCACTCAGCAGTGCAGCTGATGGATATTTATATCCAGATGTAGCAAAGATTAACTTGACAGATAAAACATCATGATATCACACCACAAAATATTATCTCCGCTTGTTCAATTCTTTTCATTGACTGTAATCTGAGAACGGATAACACAGAAGGCTGTAATATCATGGCCAGGCTAAACTGTGCTACATCCGTATATAATGGTCACCCTGGGACAAGAACTCTCCCATTTAGTGGATGCATTTTCTATCACAGTCACCGCCCAGAGACAGGATATCTACTTGTATTGCATAAATGTGAGCGAGACAAATCCCATCCTTGCAATATTTGAAAATTGTTGGTTCCAAATATTACATCCATTTTTTCTGTATTTGTTGTGTTTTGTGGCATTTTTCAACATCGAATTTAGTGTGGAAATAGTGTTATAGTAAATATAGACGATAAGAAAATGACACTGATAAATAGACAAGGTGGGGCCCCACTTTGTCTCTGGTTTTAGGTAGGACCAGTAAAGGGTAAGATTAGATATGTATTTCCCCACCCAAGATAGAGGATACCTGGCCTCATTTCGACTATTTGATCAGATGACAGTCGGATATCACATGATGATCTCTTCTAATCATTAGTCTATATAATTGCAAGTGGTCTTTAGCTTATTCTGTTTATTTTTGTCATTTATTCTTATGCATATTTTTAGTTACCATCTAAATTGGTGAGCATCAATGTGCCTCTTCTGTCCCTTTTGTGTGGTGTTCATTTTGCGCATTTACAAGTGCCTTCATTTTGTGTGTTTCGCCAATATTGTGACTTCCCATTGCTCCTTGATGTTAGATGGTACTAAGTTGGGTCCTACTGGATGTTTTGTATGTTTTTTAATATGAGGGTGAGTCAAATTATCCAAACGCCAGTTATATTAAAAATGTATGTTGGCCGTGCTGCCTTATAAATGAGTGCTTTACTGTGACAGGTTCCCTTTAAAGGGGTGTTTCCATCTGGTTGCTTCACAGAGCCTGATCTTCACAGCTAGCTTCATGTTCTTACTTCCTGTTTAGACTATGGGCGGTTCTACAGCAGTGACTGACATTTCAGCCTAGCTATTTCTAGCTGAGCCAGTTAGTGGGACATTGGTAATGGAAGGGTTTAAACACTGGTGCACAAGGCTACAGAGCACTAAAGGAATAAGGTTTTCATTTACAAAGATAAACAAGCTCCTGTGCTGCCGATAAGACACAGCAGGGAGTGACGTCACCATATCGGTCAGGTTTGCTAGAGCAGGAAGAGGTGGTTGGTAACCTAGGGAAGCTTTTGTAAGCAAGCAGAAGATAAGAACTACTCTAACTCTGAAAGGAAGCAAAACCAGAATAGCAATGTATTTGGTAATAGTTTTTATTTACCTTTGCCCACATGTTTAAAGGGGTTTTATCATTACATGCTTTCATAGATTTGAGCTGTTTCTGTCTGTCACAGATTCAAATCCAGGGACGAGTCTCTTCTCTCAATAGGCGTGCCTCTCCTCCCAGGTGGCGTGTTTCCCCGTTTTGAAGACTGGTGACATCATAATTCTGTGTTAGCATGGGGATGGAGAGGATGTCACAGCTCTGCAGACCTCCTGCATGCTTCTCCCGCCTGCAGAGCTGTCATTTCCAGGCTTCACAGGCTCATTGTAACCAGAACACCTGCATTGCTGTAAGTATGTAAGCAGTCATACATACAGCCTGAAATTATGAAACAAAGGTGAGACAGGCCCGCTGACCCACTCCCTGTGATCAGGCAGGAGATAGAGGGGGGGCAAACTGTATAGGGCTTTGTTATATGGGGGGGAGCACAGGGTATAAGGCTGTGTTATATAAGGAGAGAGTGAATCTAGCAGCTAGAGACTCAGTTATTGCCCAGATCCTTCACATACAGTCATCACATAGAGAGGAGCTGAGGCAGCCTTCTTTATACACACACAATCATCACAGGCAGTTCATTTCACTTTTAATATCAACAGCTCAGAGGAGAGTAAGCACAGAGCGCAGGGGGCGTGTCCCATCCAGGGGCATGTCCAAAAAGGCTGAATGAAATGTCAGTCAGACAATCACAGAAAATGGGCTGTTTCTCGTCCAGCTGCTGCAGAAATAGCTATAGATGCACAGATTAGCTCAGATCTGCTATACTAAGTGACTTAGGTAATATAAACCAATTGTAAAAGTGCTTATTTTTACTGTCCCCATCATTTGAGATATGATCTTTGTAGTGAGAAAACCTCTTTAAGGCCAATCGATGTGTTGAGAATACTGCTTTAAGGGCCAGAACCTTTTTCCTGAACAATATCAGGAAAAAGGTTGAACAATACTCGCTGACACCTAAAATTTAGACAAAATGTCAACGACTGCCAAATAAGAGTGTTGTTGCACGCCCCTGCTCATCCTGTTGACAGTCCCTTCTTTTTGAGGTGTTAAAGCATCCTCCCTAATGCTCTCATCTTGCTTCATTGGACTACTGTCTAAAGCAGTGTTTCTCAACTCCAGTCCACATGACCACCAACAGGTGATATGCTTATTGTCAGTGCATTCTGCACAGGTGATATGATTATTGTCAGTGCATTCTGCACAGGGGATATCATTATTGTCAGGGCATTCTGCACAGGTGATATGATTATTGTCAGTGCATTCTGCACAGGTGATATGATTATTGTCGGTGCATTCTGCACAGGTGATATCATTATTGTCGGTGCATTCTGCATAGGTGATATGATTGTCAGTGCATTCTGCACAGGTGATGTCATTATTGTCAGTGCATTCTGCACAGGTGATATCATTATTCTGCACAGGTGATATCATTATTGTCGGTGCATTCTGCACAGGTGATATCATTATTGTCGGTGCATTCTGCACAGGTGATATCATTATTGTCAGTGCATTCTGCACAGGTGATATAATTATTGTCAGTGCATTCTGCACAGGTGATATAATTATTGTCAGTGCATTCTGCACAGGTGATATTATTATTGTCAGTGCATTCTGCACAGGTGATATCATTATTGTCAGTGCATTCTGCACAGGTGATATTATTATTGTCGGTGCATTCTGCACAGGTGATATCATTATTGTCAGTGCATTCTGCACAGGTGATATCATTATTGTCAGTGCATTCTGCACAGGTGATATCATTATTGTCAGTGCATTCTGTACAGGTGATATCATTATTGTCAGTGCATTCTGCACAGGTGATATCATTATTGTCAGTGCATTCTGCACAGGTGATATCATTATTGTCAGTGCATTCTGCACAGGTGATATCATTATTGTCAGTGCATTCTGCACAGGTGATATCATTATTGTCAGTGCATTCTGCACAGGTGATATCATTATTGTCGGTGCATTCTGCACAGGTGATATCATTATTCTGCACAGGTGATATCATTATTGTCGGTGCATTCTGCACAGGTGATATCATTATTGTCGGTGCATTCTGCACAGGTGATATCATTATTGTCGGTGCATTCTGCACAGGTGATATCATTATTGTCGGTGCATTCTGCACAGGTGATATCATTATTCTGCACAGGTGATATCATTATTGTCAGTGCATTCTGCACAGGTGATATCATTATTGTCAGTGCATTCTGCACAGGTGATATCATTATTCTGCACAGGTGATATCATTATTGTCAGTGCATTCTGCACAGGTGATATCATTATTGTCAGTGCATTCTGCACAGGTGATATCATTATTGTCAGTGCATTCTGCACAGGTGATATCATTATTCTGCACAGGTGATATCGTTATTGTCGGTGCATTCTGCACAGGTGATATCATTGTCAGTGCATTCTGCACAGGTGATATTATTGTCGGTGCATTCTGCACAGGTGATATCATTATTGTCAGTGCATTCTGCACAGGTGATATCATTATTGTCAGTGCATTCTGCACAGGTGATATCATTATTATCGGTGCATTCTGCACAGGTGATATCATTATTCTGTACAGGTGATATCATTATTGTCAGTGCATTCTGCACAGGTGATATCATTATTGTCGGTGCATTCTGCACAGGTGATATCATTATTGTCAGTGCATTCTGCACAGGTGATATCATTATTGTCAGTGCATTCTGCACAGGTGATATCATTATTGTCGGTGCATTCTGCACAGGTGATATCATTATGGTCAGTGCATTCTGCACAGGTGATATCATTATTGTCAGTGCATTCTGCACAGGTGATATCATTATGGTCAGTGCATTCTGCACAGGTGATATCATTATTGTCAGTGCATTCTGCACAGGTGATATCATTATGGTCAGTGCATTCTGCACAGGTGATATCATTATGGTCAGTGCATTCTGCACAGGTGATATCATTATTCTGCACAGGTGATATCATTATTCTGTACAGGAGATATGATTATTGTCAGTGCATTCTGCACAGGTGATATCATTATTGTCAGTGCATTCTGCACAGGTGATATCATTATTGTCAGTGCATTCTGCACAGGTGATATCATTATTGTCAGTGCATTCTGCACAGGTGATATCATTATTCTGCACAGGTGATATCATTATTGTCGGTGCATTCTGCACAGGTGATATGATTATTGTCGGGGCATTCTGCACAGGAAATATGATTATTGTCAGGGCATTCTGCACAGGTGATATGATTGTCGGGGCATTCTGCACAGGTGATACCATTATTGTCGGGGCATTCTGCACAGGTGATACCATTATTGTCGGGGCATTCTGCACAGGTGATACCATTATTGTCGGGGCATTCTGCACAGGTGATATGATTATTGTCAGGGCATTCTGCACAGGTGATATGATTATTGTCAGGGCATTCTGCACAGGTGATATGATTATTGTCAGTGCATCTGCACAGGTGATATCATTATTGTCAGTGCATTCTGCACAGGTGATATCATTATTGTCAGTGCATTCTGCACAGGTGATATCATTATTGTCAGTGCATTCTGCACAGGGGATATCATTATTGTCAGTGCATTCTGCACAGGTGATATCATTATTGTCGGTGCATTCTGCACAGGTGATATCATTATTGTCGGTGCATTCTGCACAGGTGATATTATTATTGTCAGTGCATTCTGCACAGGGGATATCATTATTATCGGTGCATTCTGCACAGGTGATATCATTATGGTGCATATACCCCAAAGGGAAAACGGGCTCACCTTAGGTCTTCTGGCTATCCGTATGATAGAATCCTTCGCTAGTGTTCATTCAGCGGGGCCAGGACAAAACTGCAGCTCCACAGTGTAAGACGCTCACGTCCGGTGCAATCACCTGCGCTCGCTCAGCTGAGCGGCTGGCTCGGCGAAAAACTCCCAAAGTCCGGCACTCCTACGCTTGTGAATGAATAGACTTTATTGCATAAAAGTTTTACAGCAGCGGTAACACCACGACAGATGAAAGGGCTGGTTACAGCCGACGCGTTTCAGGCTACAATAGCCCTTGTTCACGGCTAGTGGAACAGTGATACATGCATTGTTTAAAAACATGTTAAAACCAATCAGCTACTTTCAATAGTTGTGACACTATCTTGACGTCACATCCCCTGGATAGGTAATCTATACGAATACATGGCAATTCGATACATATTATCTATATAAACATATCAATGTATCAAAAATAGATCGCTCCTATAATTTAGTCCACAGGGTGCTCTAGTGTTTAATTTTAAAATCCAAAAAGCTTCCCTTTGCCTAAGTTTTCCTATCCAATTGCCTCCCCGATAAGGTTTCTCTATAGCTTCTATTGCATAAAACTTGAAATCTGTTATGTCTCCATGGTGATTCTGAATAAAATGTTTTGCGGCTCCTGAGACTTGACCTATACATTTTTTGATACTACTGAGGTGTTCACTGATTCTTATTTTGAGTTTTCGTATGGTACTGCCGACGTATTTCATGTTACATGCTGTGCATTCGATAACATATATTACATGGTGGCTATCGCAGTTTAGGAATTGTTGAATAGTGTAACTGTTTACTTCATCAGTATCACTAAATGACTTCATTTTTTTACACAATTTACACATATTACAGCGTATTCCACCACATGCAAAATAGCCTTTTAAAGAAAGCCATGTTTTATGTGTATTCTCGACTGGAAGTGTACTAGGTGAAATTGTATCTCCTATTGTTTTGCCTCTCTTGGGTACACACATGACTCCATTATCCAATATTTTACTTAGAATAGAATCCTGTCGTAAGATATTTATATTTTTGTAAAAGATAGATTTAATTTCTTTAAAATTTCTACTGTAACCCGTTTGAAAAGTAAGTTTATATTGGATGGCTTATCAATTCACGTGATTTAATGTTGTTATCATTTAACAGTTGTAATTGTGATCTTGTCTTAATTTTATTCTTCGCTTTATTGAGGCTGTTGTTAGTATAACCCCTTTGGGACATCTCCGATCTATTTCATTTTCCACTTTAAGGTAATCAGCCCTCCAAAGTACAGGAAAATTTTTCGCCCTAAACATATTCACCATATGGTAAGCCGCTATGGTTTTAAATTTTAATGGCAAAAATTACCCTTAAAAACAAATTTGCCTGCGCCTGATTTGCGATTTTGGGTGGGGTAACACTTTTCCCCATATGTAAATCTCCTTTTAATAATATTCCAAAAAAGGTAGGCTTTCCTTTTTCCATACGCATGAAAAATTTGGGGGTTTTAAAGGGGTTGGGAATTTAATGTTTTAAAAAAATGGTTTGTATGAGCCTCATCACGCCCCCCAATTTAACAAGAGGTCTTTCGATGTAGCGCCCAAACCAAAATATACAGCCAAAAAAAGGGATTATTACAATTAAAAATGACCTGGTGCCCCCACGCCATAAGAAAATTTGGGCCAGCGAAGGGGACAAGTAGCCCCCATCGGGGCCCCACAAGTTGCAAATAATAACCCAATTTAGGAATTTAAAAATATTTTGTTTTTTAATAATAATCTAAAAGCCCATCAATAAAATTTCCTTTGCAACTCCTCATGGTAACCACTTTTTTTTCCCCTCAAAAAGAAAAACACCCCGTGATTAAAAAAACCCATTTTGGCCCAAGCTAGAATATAACTTACCACTTCACAACCAACCCCAAGTATTTTCACTAGCCCTTTTTTCAAATCCACCATTGCTTTTAAGGCCTCTTTTGAGTTTTTTTATATAGCCTGGTTATTTTTGTACCAATGGTTTAGATGTTTATAAACCCAGACTCAAACGCTCCCCTGAAGATCCAATGCCTGAAATTATAGGGCGGGGGGGGGTGGGTGGGGGAAAAATCCCTTTTTTGAATTTTTTTGGGGGCCCCAAAGGAATTGGTGTAATTGGTCATGTACCATAAGGTATTGCTTTTGTTTTAAGGGTTATGGGCCCCCCGCCTTTGGGTTTCCCCCCATCCAATAATTTCTCCCAAATTATATTTTAGTTGTTTCAGTAGGGTTTTCCCTTTAATCCAAATTTTTTTAGTTATCTGATCCTTTAAAACTTTCCTTTAAACCCGTCCTTTTTAATTTTAGATTTTTAAACCATCAAAACCGGGAGCAAACCCCCCCCTTTTCGGGTTTTTTTTTTTACAAAGTTAGTGTTATCTTTTAAAAAAAAAAAAAATTGGGTTTTGGCGTTCATTTGGGTCCCCGGTCAGATTTACTACAAATTTTTTTAAAATTGCCACTATTCTTTTTTTGTAAAGCAAGGAGATCCCCGTTCCAAGGAAAATTTTGGGAAAATTTCTATTGCTGGGACTCTAACTTTAAACGGTAAAACCCCGGATTAGAATTTTTTAAATTTATACAGTCCCGAATAGCAGTACCCTCAATTTCACCCCATCCCCCTGCTTCAGATTGTAAATTTATGCAAAGATTTCAAACTAACCTGTTCCAAAAAAGATTTTATCAACATTTTTCCAAAATTAAAAACCTGTAATCAACAATTTTTGGTATTAACTGTTTTTTTGTCTTGTTCCTCATTTTTAAAAATGCTTCTTTACAGAAAATAAACAAAAAAATTTATTAGATCAACAAAAGTATAAAACAAAAACAAAGTCCATGTCGGAAAAAATTAACCCCTCGTTCCAATATTTGTTTTTTGTTTTGCAGTCATAAAGGTAGGGGGTTTAAAAACAACCCACCAGGGCTTTTAATTATTTTTTTCCCGGTGTAATTCCGTTTGGGTGTCCCTTTGGGATTTTTTTTTCCTTTGCTTTTTTTCTCCTTTTAAATTTTTTTGTTGACCTACCCCGTTTTTTGGGGGGGTTTAAAATTTTGGGATACACCTTGTGCTAATTCATCATCTTTCCCTCACCCATACAGAATCGCAAATTTTCCATATTTTCCAATCGAAAAACTCCCCGATCTTTTTTTTCCCTTTTTCGCCACGTTTTTTAAGTAGGGGCCTTGGTGGTAAAACTGTCCCCTCCTGGGACCAAAAAATAGACTCTGTTGTTTTTATATCCTCAGGTTTTCCCCCGGTTTTATTTTTTTTTTTTATTTTCCATAATGATTTTTTCTAATTTTTTTTATATTCTCCCCTTTATCTTATTGTTCAATTTTCATATTCCCCCCTTTTTTATAGGTTTCCAATTTGACCCAGTGAAGTTACTTGTGTACAATTTTCCCGATAATTTTTTTTCTTCATTTGTACTAAAGATCAATGAGTGCCCAAAGGGAAAAATCAGTGAGGTTTTTATTTTCCCTCTAATAAAAAATCCTCTGTAGCTTTAAAGGAAGGGAAAATTTTTTTTTGCGAAAACCCCCGGGAAAAATTTTTCTTTCACCATAGGTTTTTTTAAAGTTTTGGGGATCCCCCCAGAGTTTTTTTTAAATCTTTAAAACCCTTTATTTTTTAAAAACTTCAAAGACTGTAAAGGGCCCTTTTTTATCAGGTCAGAATTCCCCCCCTGCATCAAACACCTTGCCAATTTTTTGCCAAGCCCTTTTAGACGACATAGCCGCTGTTGCATTCAGAGTTAAGCAGAAAAGAGGCAAAATGGGGAATATACTATAGCGTGTGTGTAAACCGCTGCTGTGCTGTAATCATGTAAGTACTTAGCGAATGACAAAGTCCATATAATGTCAGTCTATGAACGGTATGCCTCTAAAGCAGAGTCCCATGCGAGCTTCAATGCTATATGGTGCATATACCCCAAAGGGAAAACGGGCTCACCTTAGATCTTCTGGCTATCCGTATGATAGAATCCTTCGCTAGTGTTCATTCAGCGGGGCCAGGACAAAACTGCAGCTCCACAGTGTAAGACGCTCACGTCCGGTGCAATCACCTGCACTCGCTCAGCTGAGCGGCTGGCTCGGCGAAAAACTCCCAAAGTCCGGCACTCCTGCGCTTGTGAATGAATAGACTTTATTGCATAAAAGTTTTACAGCAGCGGTAAACCCACGACAGATGAAAGGGCGGGTTTTACAGCCGAAGCGTTTCAGGCTACAATAGCCCTTGTTCAGGCTGTGGAACAGTGATACATGCATTTTTTTAAAAACATGTTAAAACCAATCAGCTACTTTCAATAGTTGTGACACTATCTTGACGTCACATCCCCGGATAGGAAATCTATACGAATACATGGCAATTCGATACATATTATCTATATAAACAAAATCAATGTATCAAAAATAGATCGCTCCTATAATTTAGTCCACGGGCTCTAGTGTTTAATTTTAAAATCCAAAAAAGCTTCCCTTTGCCTAAGTTTTCCTATCCAATTGCCTCCCATAAGGTTTCTCTATAGCTTTATTGCATAAAACTTGAAATCTGTTATGTCTCCATGGTGATTCTGAATAAAATGTTTTGCGGCTCCTGAGACTTGACCTATACATTTTTGATACTATGAGGTTTTCACTGTTTTCTTATTTTGAGTTTTCGTATGGTACTGCCGACGTATTTCATGTTACATGCTGTGCATTCGATAACATATATTACATGGTGGCTATCGCAGTTTAGGAATTGTTGAATAGTGTAACTGTTTACTTCATCAGTATCACTAAATGACTTCATTTTTTTACACAATTTACACATATTACAACGTATTCCACCACATGCAAAATAGCCTTTTAAAGAAAGCCATGTTTTATATGTATTCTCGACTGGAAGTGCACTAGGTGAAATTGGCTATTTTGCATGTGGTGGAATACGCTGTAATATGTGTAAATTGTGTAAAAAAATGAAGTCATTTAGTGATACTGATGAAGTAAACAGTTTACACTATTCAACAATTCCTAAACTGCGATAAACCACCATGTAATAATGTTATCGGGAATGCACAGCATGTAACATGAAATACGTCGGCAGTACCATACGAAAAATCAAAATAAGAATCAGTGAACACCCCAGTAGTAAACAAAAAATGTATAGGTCAAGTCTCAGGAGCCGCAAAACAAATTTTATTCAGAATCACCATGGAGACATAAAAGATTTCAAGTTTTATGCAAAGAAGCTATAGAGAAACCTTTCGGGGAGGCAATTGGATAGGAAAACTTAGGCAAAAAGGGGAAACTTTTTGGATTTTAAAATTAAACACTAGAGCACCCTGTGGACTAAAAATTTTAGGGGCGATCTATTTTTGATACATTGATATGTTTATATAGATAATATGTATCGAATTGCCATGTATTCGTGTAGATTACCTATCCAGGGGGATGTGACGTCAAGATAGTGTCACAACTATTGAAAGTAGCTGATTGGTTTTAACATGTTTTTAAACAATGCATGTATCACTGTTCCACTAGCCGTGAACAAGGGCTATTGTAGCCTGAAACGCGTCGGCTGTAACCAGCCCTTTCATCTGTCGTGGTGTTACCGCTGCTGTAAAACTTTGATGCAATAAAGTCTATTCATTCACAAGCGTAGGAGTGCCGGACTTTGGGAGTTTTTCGCCGAGCCAGCCGCTCAGCTGAGCGAGCGCAGGTGATTGCACCGGACGTGAGCGATATCATTATGGTCAGTGCATTCTGCACAGGTGATATCCTTATTCTGCACAGGTGATATTATTATTCTGTACAGGTGATATCATTATTGTCGGTGCATTTCTGTACTGGTGATATCATTATTGTCATTTCATTTTTGCACAGGGGATATGATTTTTGTCAGTGCATTCTGCACAGGTGATATGATTATTGTCGGTTTCATTCTGTACTGGTATATCAATTATTGTCAGTGCATTCTGCACAGGTGATATCATTATTGTCAGTGCATTCTGCACAGGTGATATCATTATTGTCGGGGCATTCTGCACAGGGGATATGATTATTGTCAGTGCATTCTGTACAGGTGATATCATTATTGTCGGTGCATTCTCCACAGGTGATATGATTATTGTCGGTGCATTCTGTACTGGTGATATCATTATTGTCGGTGCATTCTGCACAGGTGATATCATTATTGTCAGTGCATTCTGCACAGGTGATATCATTATTGTCAGTGCATTCTGCACAGGTGATATGATTATTGTCGGTGCATTCTGCACAGGTGATATCATTATTGTCAGTGCATTCTGCACAGGTGATATGATTATTGTTGGTGCATTCTGCACAGGTGATATCATTATTGTAGGTGCATTCTGCACAGGTGATATCATTATTGTCAGTGCATTCTGCACAGGTGGTGATTATTGTCAGTGCATTCTGTGGGAGATCCTGAAAACGTGACCTGTTGGTGGGTCTTGAGGACTGGAGTTGAGGACAAAGCCTGGGGAACGGCTGCACAGTCAGCCCTGGGGACCTAGAGTAGCCCCAGGGCTGTCTGTGTAAGAAGCCAGTGATCAGGGTAGCCTGTGTGCTGTCCTGATCACTGCCTGTGTCAAACTCACACAGATTATAATGTATTAGCATATATGAATATGCTAATACTTTTTTTTTTTTACACTCGGTAATGTAAAAAACATAAGTGTAAAAATAAAATGATAAAAAAAAAATTATAATAAAAATAAATATTTAATAAAAAATAATTGTGCATACATTACACAAACAAAAAAGCCTACACATATTAGGTATCCACGTGACCATAAGTTCTAAAAAGTTATTAAGTGTGAAATGTGAATGGTGTAAAAAAATAAAAAAAAATAAAAAAAATTTTTAAAGAAAAAAATTTTGCAGTTATTTTTAAATGAACCTTTTTAAAATACTTGTTTCGAATAAAAGAGGCCTCAAAAAAACTGCGTCAAATTTAAAAAAATAAAAAAGTTACAATTTTTGAAACGCAAGGGGGGCAAAAAACTTAAAAAAATTTTTTTGGTCATTAATAAATTTTAGGCGTTTTGGCCCTTTTAAAGGGGGGTTTAATTAAATTTCTGTTTAGCCCCGTTCCCCCAATTTAAAACCCCCCTTTTGCCCCAAGATAAACCCTTCAACTTTATCAGGGTTTTTGAAGATTTGTTTGGGGGTTTGGGTTTTTTTTTGCTTGCAGGGCCCCTTTCCCCAAAAAACCATGAGGGTTTTTTTTTTCTGTTTTAAATCCCTTTTACAGGGGGTTTCAAAGATTAAAAGGGGGTTTTTCTAACCCCTGCCCGTTTCACAGTCACAAACCGCTTTTTTAATCACTCCCGGTTTTCGTCCCGGGTGTGGGTGGTTTTTTTATAGCAGTGGATGGCATAGTTTTAGTTCTCCCGTAACTAGGTGAGGGCATTGCAAAAGGAGCAATTTCAGGGGATTTACTTTCTGTTTAAACCAAAACTCAAGTGCTCTGAGGGGTGAAAACAAATTTGTTTATCTGGGAAACAAAAATAATTTGTTTTGAAAAATAAATTTGGGCCACAAGTATGAAAACCCGGTCTTGGTCTTAAATTCAATTTTTTGCCCTAGCAACCCAATTTAGAGTGCCCCTTTCATTGTTTAATATAAATGCTCTGGTTTAAAAAGGGAAAAAGGGGGCGCTTGATTGGTTGCTTTTTTAGCAACAAAAGTGAATTTTTAGAACCCGACAGTTTTAAAACATGTGGCCATTAGTCTTTTTTCGAGTGAGCTCTCAGAAACCCTGGTTTATTTTCAATTCCCGCTTCTTTTTTTTACTCTGAAAAACACGTTTTGGATGGGGAACCCAAAAAACCTGTGTGGGGACTTTAGCAAAAAACAATATCATAAGTGAAAAGCAAAGTATTTTTGGGAAAAAAATCTTCAGTTAATTGTTCTTTTTTTTTTAAAGTTAAACTTGTAAGAAAAAAAACCCCTTTTAAAAATTTCAGGAGAAAATTTTTAAACCCCCCTTTTAAACCTTTTAAGCAAAATTTTTGGGAAATAGTTTAGGGGTTTCCTTTTGCTGACGTTTTAAAAATTTAAGCCGTTAAATTTTTAAGGGGAATTGCGAAAATTTTTTTTTAAATTGGGGAAAAAACCTTTTGACAAAGCCCCCTTTTCCAAATATTTACCAGAATTTTTAAATTTTTTAAGAAAGGGCCAAAGGGGCCAAAAGTAGATTTTTATATAGCTTTGTGGTGGGAAAAAATTTTGTTTGGGCGGGTTTATCAGTGATTGAAAAGTCTTTGTTCTGTAGAGTTGCAAAACGGGAAAGGGTGGGCAGTTTTATTAATAAAAACCGTTTTCCCCTGGACTTTCCCAAAAACCCCAATAAGAAGTTAAAAAAATCCCAAACTTTACAAATCTTCTTTCAAAGATTTTTACCAATTTTTTGCCGGCTCTTTGCTCTATAACATCTGCAGGCAGTTTCGAAAGTGATCAGGGTGACGGGTTTCCTTAAACCCCCCTCTAAAATGGGGGTTAAAAATATGGCTCAAATTTTTTTTCCTCCTCCCCTTCATAAAGTTTAATTTCTTTTTTTCCCCACCAAAAATACACACATGGGGGCTTTTATTTTGCGGATAAGATGTACTTTTATGCGTTATTCTATTACCTGGGAATATATTTGGAAACCCCCAAAAAATTTTTATGGGGGGAAAATGTGAAAAAAACGTACGTGTTTACAGGAGTTTTGTTTTTTTGGCGTTCATTCTTCGGTAAAATGACGTGTTTCTGTATTCTACAGGTTGATATGAATTGTCAATAAAAACCCTGTGGGGTTTTCCTTATGTTTTGGTACCGTAAAAAAATGACAAAAAAGTTTCTTTTTTTGAAAATTTTGCCCCGGGCCCTTTTTCTGGGACCAATATTTTTTTTTTAATAACACCTATGGATGTGGTGAGGGTGCATTTTTTGCAAGCTGCGTTTTTCTTTTTATTTTCTTCCTTTGGAATTTCAAAGCGCTTTTTGATCTATTTTATTCCAATTTTTTTTGGATGTGAAATGAGCAAAAAAATGCAATTTTGTCATTTGGGGAATTTTTTTTTTACGGAGTTCGCGTACGGGATAAATGATGTTTATATTTTAAAAGATTGGATTTTTTCGGATGTGGCGATAACAAATATGTGCAGCTTTTTTTTTTTTTTTTCTTTTGTAAAATGGAAAAAAGGGGGGTTTGATTTGAACTTTTAATACTTTATTATTTTTATACTTTAAAACTTTTTTTTTTTTTTTTTACTTTAAATTTGAGTCCCCTTTGGCGCTTCACCAATAGGGAGCACAATTGTTTCTACAGCCTAATGCATTGTATATACAATGCTATTGGGTGTACAAATGTACAAAAGTGGGGAAATCGAAAACATGGCAGCGATGGAGCCTCAAAAGACTTCCAGCTCCCCATGTTCAACGATGGGGCACGCGATTTCACCACGGGTGTCCCAATTGTAATGAGGAAGGTGCCGGCCCCGTTTCTCATTCAGTTAGATGCCGCAGCCATCTTTGCTGCGGCGTCTAAGGGGTTAAACAACGCACCCCCCCACGCTGAAACCGCCGGGTGTTAGCTGCAATTAGCCGCTAACACCCGGCGGCTGTGTAGTGCGATCCTGTGACAAAGCTGCTTACTGGCGCTATAACGTACTCATACGTTAGGGTCGGTAAGGGGTTAGACAGCAGATTTAATATGGTTAAAAAAGATTCACACATTAAAAAACCTCAGTTTTGTGAACTAGGCTGGTTATGTCCACACACCTGATTTGGAGCTTATTTTTCAACTCCAAATATACGTCCGAAAGCTGCCTCATCTTTTACATTTTTCAGATACGTTTTTGATGAGAATTTGATTGTTTTTGAGACGCGTTTTTAACATGGTTTTTATTCTGACATTAAATTTTTTTTTCAGCATGTTTTTTGGCCGCTAATCCACATCCAAAACTTGCCACACTTCTTGTGAGGTGTTTTGGACACAGTTTTGAAGCTCTCCATTGTTTTTCCTTTGGGCATTTTTTCATGTCAGGAAAACCCATATAGAAACAGCAGTGAAAATAAGCAGGTAAAAAATGCTTACATGATAGACAACGCGGTTTTACATAGGTATCAATGGAAATGAACTGGAGCCGTTTTAAGGGCCGTTCACACAGCTTATTGCAGGGATGGATTGCAGCCGTATTGCGCGCCGTACTGCGCTGCAATACGGCTGGAATCCGTCCCAGCCATTACGGTAATCCACAGTTCTCATAGAGAACTATGGATTCGTTCTCCTTTCCGCCCGGCGAACCCGCGGGGGGAGAAAGTGACATGTTCATTATCCCGGCGGGATACGCACCGTGGATAATGAAAGTCTATGGGGTCGGCGAGCAGTGCCTCCGCCCCTTATTCAAGCCGTAATTGCGGGCGAAATCCATCCTGCAATTACGGCCTGAATAAGCCGTGTAAAACCCGGCCCTTCCCAGTCATTTTTGATGCTGTTTTGGGGGTGGGGGCATGAAGTCAAAATGTGAACAGCATAATAAGGATGACTGTTTGAATTCCCAATTTAAATTGATCCCCTAAATGTATTGGGTGATTCATGGACCAAACATCTTTTGGTGATGTGTGCCCTCAAAATAACTCAACACACAGCCATCGATGTCTAAACCATTGGCAACAAAAGTGAGTACACCCCTGAGTGAAAATGGACAAATTGTGCTCCAAGTGTCAATATTTTGTGTGACCACCATTATTTTCCAGCACTGCCTTAACTCCCTTGGGCATGGAGTTCAGTAGAGCTTCACAGGTTGCAGCCACTGGAATCCTCTTCCACTCCTCCATGATGACATCTAGGTGCTGGTGGATGTTAAAGACCATGTGCTTCTCCATCTTCCATTTACAGATGCCCCACAGATGCTCAATAGGGTTTAGGTCTGGAGACATGTTTGGCCAGTCCAGCACCTTTACCCTCATTTTCTTTAGCAAGGCAGTGGTCCTCTTGGAGGTGTGTTAGGGGTCGTTAGCATGTTAGAATATTGCCCTGTAGCCCAGAATGGAGGAGATCATGCTCTGCTTCAGTACGTCACAGTACATGTTGGCATTTATGGTTCCCTCAGTGAAATGTAGCTCCCCACAGCTGGCAGCACTCATGCAGCCCCCCAACCATGACACTCCCACCACCATGCTAGACTGTACAGTCATGGCCAAAAGTTTTGAGAATTATACAAATGTTAATTTTTACAAAGCCTACTGCATCAGGTTTTTAATGCAATTTGATATTTCAAAATGTTATAAAGGTGTCAGCTTAACAGCAATTAATTGAAAGTCAATAGTTGCCTAAAAAATGAATTTTTTCCCCCAAAAAAACACTTTCCACTTCATTGCAGGCCTCCCTTTTAAAAGGCCAGCTAAATTTTTTCAGTGATTGCTCCATTAACCAGGTGTGGGTGTTGATGAGGACGGGCTGGAGAAATCTGTCATGTTTAAAGAAAGAACACACCACTGGACACTTTAAAGGAGGCTGGTGTTGGCATCATTGTTTCTCTTCGTTAACCCATGGTTATCTCTAAAGAAAAAGTGCAGTCATATTGCATGCAAAAAACGGGCCAAACAGGAAGAGTATCGCAGCTAAAAAGATTGCACTCAGTAACAATTATGCACATCAAGGAATTCAAGGAGAGGGTTTCCCATTGTTGCCAAAAAGGCTCCAGGGCGCCCGGGGAGAGACCAGCAACGCCAGGACCGTCTCTTAAAAGTGTTTCAGCTTGGGAAATGGGCTACCAGCGTGCAGAGTTTGTCAGGAATGGCAGCAGGAGGTGGAGGCATCTGCACGCATGTGAGGCGGGACTCATGGGAAGGCTGGGTGTCAAGGGGGAACAAAAGAAGCTACTTTCTCCAGAAAAAACATCAGGGACAGAGATATTCTGCCAAAAGTACGGGGAGTGGCTGCTGAGGACTGGGGTAAAGTCATTTTCAGATGAATCCCTTTTCCGAATGTTTGGAAACATTGGAAAACAGCTTGCGGAGAAGACCAGGTGAGCATACCACCAGTCTTGTCTATCCCAAGTGAAAAAGCATCAAAAAACCTTAGTGTGGGGTTGCTTCCACCCAAGGGGGAATCGGCTCTTAAAACAGTTTGCCTAAAAACACATCCATGAATAAAAAAATGGTCCCCAGAAAGTCTCCAAGAGAATTCTCCAACCGTAAAGAGCAGTTTGGTTCAACAATCCCTTTTTCCAGCTGAGGGAGCCCTTGCCATAAAGAAAAGGTGATAACTAAATGGTCAGGGAAACAAAAAATAGAGATTTTGGGTCCAGGGCCCTGGAAACTCCCCGTTTAATCCTTTGAGAACTTGTGGTCAATCAAAAGAGATGGGTGGAAAAACAAAAACCAAAAAAATTGTGACAAAAGCAAGCTTTGATTGTGCAAGAATGGCTGCTATCAGTCAGGTTTTTGGTCCAAAAGTTGATTGAGAGCAGGCCGGGAGAATTGCAGAGGTCCTGAGAAAAGGGTCAACACTGCAAATAGGGATTGCTGCATTAAAATTTATGTCAATAAAATTTTTTTTAAAATATAGATTGCCCTTTTTTTTTGTATGTGAAAAAACTCTGACAAACAAAAAAAACCAGGGCAAAGTCATGTGAAAATAGAAAAGGTTTTTTAAAACCCTCGGGAGGGGCCCCCCCTTATTTTTTCCCCGGGGAAAAATTCAAAACTTTTTTTTTTTATTTTGGGCCCCGCTGGTTCCGTAATACTGTCTTATTGTTGTTTTCGAAAAATTTTTAAAGGCTTTTTTGGGCCCCTTTTAAAAAGGGGTTTTTTGGGATGGTTGTTTTTGTGTGGGGTTGGGGGGGGGTTTTTTTTTTTTTGTTGGGTTGTCCCTCATTGTTATTTTGGAAAAAATTTTTTGTGGCTTTTTTCCCAAATTTTTGTTTTTTTTTCCCTTTACCTTTTTGATTTTTTTTTCTGTAGATTTCTTTGTTTTTTGTTTAGGGGTTTTCTTTTTTGTGTTTTTAATTTGGTTTTTTTTTTTTTTTTTTTTTTTTGTTAGTTTTTTTTAGGGTTTGTTGGCCCGTTGTTTTGGGGTAAGAAAAAATTTGGGAAAATTTTTTTTAAAAGGCCTTTTAAAATTTTCCCTGCCGTGGGGTGAAAATTGGTTTTGCTTTTTTGGGGGTTTCCTTCGTTGGTTTTGCTTGATGGTTGTTTTTGGGGTTTTTTGGGGGGTTTTTTTGTTTAAAAATTTTTTTTTAAATTTTTTTTAGTTTGTTTTGTTAAATTTTTTAAAAAAAAAAAGGGGGGGGGTTTTTGTGGTGTTTTGGGGGTTTGTAGTGTCGGGGTTTATTTTTTTTAAAAGGGTTTATTGGAAAATGTGGGTTTGGGTTTTTTGAATGCCTTTTTGTGGTAGTTTGGTGTGTAAGTGTTTGGTTTTTGGGAAAAGGGGGAAAAAAAAAAATGGCCCCAAAAGTGAATTTTTTTGGCGGTTTTTTTTTTATGTTTTTTGCCCAAAATTTCCCCCCCTTGAAATTTTTTGGGTTTGCCCCGGGGTTTTAAAATTTTTTTTTTTTTCGATGGTTTTTAAAAAGGAGTAGTTTCCCGTTTTTAGAAAAAGGGTGGGGCCCCTTGGTTTTTGGCTGTACCCCCTCCTCAAAATTTTTATGTCTTGGAAAGTTTCCCGCCTACCCTTTTTTTAAAAAGGGGGCCTTTTTAGGTTTTCCCCTTTTTAGTGAACCCCTTGCCTTTTCTTTTCCCCCGGCTCAACAAGGTTTTTTGGGGGGCCCCCCTTTTCCGCTAATTTTTTTTTTTTTCCCCTTCTCGTAAACCCGGGAAAGGTTTTTCGTGAAAATCCCGGGGAAATCAGCAGTTTTGAAATACTCAGACCAGCCCCTTTGGCACCCAAAAAACCATGCCACGTTCAAAGGCACTCAAATACCTTTTTCCCCATATGATGCTCGGTTTGAACTGCAGGAGATTGTTTGGGCCCTGTCTACATGCCTAAATGCATGAGTTTCCGCCTGGATTGGCTGATTAGAAATTTAAATGTTAAAAAGCAGTTGGGCAGGTGTACCCAAAAATTGGCGGTGGTGTGATTGTTTTTTTATGTATATATATATATTTATATATATATATATATATTATATATTTTATATATATATATTTTTATATATTATATATAGAGAAGAGAGAGAATATAGGTATTTACATATGTGTGTGAAAAATGTATTGTGTATATTTATATTATATTTATATAATATTCTTAGATTGTTTATATGTTGTGAGACTCACTCTTGTCCCGCTGCCGTCTCGGGGGGCATTTGCTCAGGGATCCGGCTTTTGGGAAGCGGGTTGGCACTGACGCCTCGCACCAGGCTTTCTTTCTGGCCTCAGCCCCCTTTTATTCGGGACAAATTTACAGCAATCCATATCACATAAAATAAGGCCTCGGTTTGCCCCTAAATACACCTAAAGACCCTGTATATCAGTGGCTGGACTTTTTTCACACTTGACCCCGTCTCCTACTGGGTTCCAGCTTATCCCAAGCCGGGGGGTGGCTATGTTACACGGTTAAAAGGGACGTATTTTCAGTCTGTACTGCGCGAATTATGGCTGGAATACGCCGTCATTACGGTAATCCACAGCTCTCATAGAGAATATGGATTATGTCCCCTCTCCTGCTCGGAGAATCCGCCGCGGGGGGAGAAAAGTGAGTGTGAATTCAGGGCGTATACGCGCCGTGAAATGATAGTCTATGGGTCGCGAGGTGCCCCCCCTCGCTCCTCCCCCCCACCGGCGTAATTGGGGGCATGAATAAGCTGTGTAAACTGATTAAAGTCTCTCCCCTCTGCTGTCACCACACCCCCCCAGGTAGAAACCACACCCCCTGGCATTTCCCTCTGTGGCCCTTCTGGCAGGTATCCCTGACCCCCAGAAACAGACGACCACCTAAGGTCGCTTTCACAATTTCTATAGTGGAGTTGTGGTTAAAAAAATATTTTTAAATTCTTGTGTATGTGGTTTACATTTTTCAAGGTATGATGTTTTTGGGGCCTATTTTTTATAAAGGTTTTAAACATATATATGTTATATACGCAAAAACCCCATTTTTATTTTTAAAGAATACAAGTAATTAATATTATTTGCTTGCGTCTGTACAGCCAGTGATTGTGAAGGCGCAAGGGTATGTTCAGTAATGGTATGTTCACACGTGTAATTGCGCACGATTTTGAGCCTACATGCGTCCCCCCAATTTCGGTAACCATAGCTCTCATAGAGAACTATGAATTGCGTCTGTCTCCCCGGGTAAAAATACGGTTGTATTGTATGTGGGGGGACAGTCACTTTCGCGGGGGCTTACGCTGCTTATAATGAGAGTAAATGAGGCTAGTCGGGGGGCGGCCCCCCCTGCTTTAGAAGTGCGCAATGGACAAACGTTTTCTTCTAAAAACATTGGCCCATTGCAACGAAAAGTATGCGCCCCAATACGCCGTGTGAATTACCCTAATAAGCGAGGGGAGACACTTTCCAGCTCGCTGGGGGGAAACGGGCTATGTGGGGAATGTAGTTTTTCAATAGCGCGCCCGCAAATGTAGTCCGCCCACTAGTCAATGGGGAAGGGTTAACCCTAGCGATTATTTGGGTATAAAGGTTTTTGTTCACACGGCTTAATATGCCGGGTTTTTTTTGGCAAAATGCCGCCCTAATTATGGTTTAAATTATAGCTCTCATAGAGAACTTTGGATTATGAGTTGTCTCCATGCACTTACAATATGATTGTATTCTACACGCATGGAAGAATTGACATGTCAGTTGTTAGCGGCGAATACACGCCGCTGACAATGCATGTCTATGGGCGCCTACATGTTCTTATTTTTTCTGGTTTCTCACACATCCTCTTTAATATAGGGATAAAAATGCAGCAAAAGTGAACATAGTTTTTTTTACTCTGGAATCCACGTAAGAACTGCATAATAATAATAATCTTTATTTATATAGCGCCAACGTATTCCGCAGCACTTTACAATTTAGAGGGTATAAGTACAGACAAGGAAAACAATCGTTACGCAGTAAAAAGCTACTTACAGATCAGACATGAGGTATGAGGGCCCTGCTCCCAAGAGCTTACAATCTATTGGGGTGTGTGAGTGAGACAAAGGGTGAGAAGTGCTCAGTTTACAATGGTGCATCCATGTTACATTAAAAAATGGGGTAGTGTACACGAAAGTGGATGAAACCCGCCACCGCACAACTATATACATATAAATGCTGTGAATGCTCAAGTTTCCGGGAAGTGATGAATGAGTTTGACAGAAATTAGGGGGTTAATGAAATTTGGGATCTTGGGAAGCCTGCCCAAGAAAATGATTTGGTGGGAATGCGCTTGAAACTATGAAGGTTGTGAGTGTGCCTGATCACATGGGGTAACATGTTTCAAAGAATTGGAGCAGCATGTGCAAAATCTTGGAGACGGGCATGGGAGGTTCGGATGAGAGAGACGTGTAATTTCAAATAATCAGCAGAGCGCAGAGAGCAGGTAGGGTGGTAGACGGAGATGTAGGGAGGAGCAGCGCTGTGGAGAGCCTTATGGGTGAGAGTGATGAGTTTATGTTGTATCCTGTACTTAAAGGAGTTGTCTCATTACGAGCTTTCAGCCTGTCAGTGTCCCGGGTAAGTTGAACTGAGGGGGCGTGCTTCTTGGTCTGTCTCTTCTGCGCCCCCTCCCCCCTCCCATCAGCACACAGGCGCTACGTAACTTCTATACAGGGGGGGGGGGGGAGGGGGTTTTGCTCTCAGAGTTCCCCCTGTGTGTCCCTGCCTAGGTCTGTTGCAGGAGAGGGCTGATCTATGAGTGTAGAGGGAAGGTGAAGTGGTGTTGTTTAATAGGCAGAGGGGATGCAAGTGTTCCTATATCCCTGCTTAGCTTACAAGTCTCCACATCTCCAGCAAAAAAACAAGGGCAGTGGTTACTATACTCAGGATGTCTACTAATACTGGAGAACATAAAGTATTCACATGCCCCCTGATCTGTATAGTATTAGTATAGTCACAGTTCCAAAGACATATCATATTATAGTAACAGACAGGGTCACTGCTGTCACATCTATCTGTGTAGAGAGCAGGAGGAAGCAGGCACACACAGGGTTAATCCAGGCAGTAAGGACACAGCGCCAGAGTCCTCCCCCCCCTCCAGAAGCATTTGTGCGGGAGGGGCTCTCTGCTCTGACCTGTCTTCAAAGGTGATGAGTCATTCAGACCTGACAGCCAGTAAGATAAGGATCAACAGGTCTGCTGCTATAGAAATTTGAGGAGCTGATGTAGTAATACTAACAGGGCTAGCTCAAAATCAGTAGGACATTTGTAATGAACATATATTGCAAAGCTGCTTGTTTTTTTAAAGATCTTTAAATTAAAACCCAATCATTGTAGCGAGACAACCCCTTTAATGGGAAACCAGTGCAGCGAGTGACACGGGTAGAGGCATGGGATCTTTATTCTATTTCAGTGGGAAGCCAATTTGTGATTTAAATTTGCAATGTGGAAAAGCAGAAGCAATGTGTCACTTCTTTAATGCTAAACCAGTTGAATTTGGTGTCGGGGAGCCAAGATGCAGATTAGTGCCACTGGAATGATAACCTCTAAACCAGCGGTTCTCAACCTGTGGGTCGCGACCCCGGCGGGGGTCGAACGACCAAAACACAGGGGTCGCCCCTAGCCCGGGCAGGGCAGCCGGCCGGAGAGCTGAGAGGGGCGCCGCACTGGCTTAATAGCTGCAGGGAGAAGCGCTGTGGCTGCCGCTGCGCCCCCCCCTGCAGCTGTTCATAGTGCGGCGCCCACAGCGCTTCAATTACTGAGGGGAGGAGGGCAGTGGGCGCCGTTACGTGCAGCATTGGTGGCTCAGTGAGCCGCTCCTGTGAACGGCGCTGCGGCGAGGACAGACTTATGTCCCGCCGGTTCTTGTGGGCAGTGCGTGCAGGAAGCTGAAAGCGTGCAGCATCACGCGCCCACAATATGTACCAAGCATCAGGAACAGCCCTGCCGTACTCAGTGCAGAGAGAACGCTGATACTGTACGGCAGGGCTGTTCCTGGCTGCAAGGTAATTTAGTGTTAAACACACACATCCATTGCATCATGTAATGTCTGTATGTGGTACAAGTAATATGTTATTGACCTGTTACTTGTACCACATACAGCCATCACATGATATTCACATTACATTTACCACCCCTCCCCCCTTATAGGGGGGGCTGTGAGTGGCACATGAGGGGTCACATTGTAACCCCTTTATGTGCAATCACAGCCTCCCCTCGGACAAGGTTACATCTATGTAACGGCTCTGCGTTGGTTTCTTTTATATGTATGTGACATGGAGAGGTACCGCTCAGAGGCGTCACATATATGTAACCCCCATGTACCACTCACAGTCCCCTGTATAAGGTAACATCTATGTAAGGCTTGAGCAGTACCTTTATATGTATGTGACATGTAGAAGTACCGCTCAGAGGCGGTCACATATAGTAACCCCCCATGTACCACTCCAGTCCCCTTATAAAGGTAACATCTATGTAACGGTCCCGAGTGGTACCTTTATATGTTTTGTGACATGTAGAGGTACCGCGCCAGAGGCGTCACATTATGTAACCCATTTTACCCCCTCCCCCA
>JAODAL010019571.1:0-71671 GCA_025379985.1 Phyllomedusa bahiana
GGAAAAAAGGGCCCAGGAACCCAAACAGAAGTTGTGGCATTCTCACCATTCTGGCCACGTCAGTTGAAGTTTCGGGCAGCGTTGAGGCAAACGACAGCCTGAAAAGCTCTCAAGGGCGGGGCCAGCCAGCCCCCCTTTGGACCCAAAAACCCGTGCGGGGGGTCGGGACCGAGGTGGTGTACCAATGAGGTCCGGGACCGAGTTCCCCGGGAGGCGTCCCAAGGGACCGATTTTTTGCTGGTCCCATTCGTTCAGGGCGGAGTTGTTTGGGGTTGCGCCACGAGATTTGAGGGCCGGACACCTGGGTCCCAAGCAAAGGGAAAGCGGGCTCGCATTTCACTCCCCAAAGATGGGGGACTGATGTGTTACACTGCCTTCGTGGGACACCTGTCAGAGGGGGGGAAAGGCGGAGCCGAGGCTCAAAACCACACGGGAACTCGCCCATCTTTGAAAAAGCCTTTTCGGAGGGGGTGTGGATTTAATCGAACCATTTATCCATTTCCGCAGCTCCGGGAAACACTTTTACTGACAGTATAGTTTTAGGGTACCCGAAACGGTAGCCCTGTGTCCATTCAGGCCGAAAGGTGGCCACCCCTTATAGTTTTCTCTCGACTGGGCTTTCCCCAAAATCCAATGCCCGGGGGGGACCCAGTTCATGTCGTAGTTAATGGACCCCTTGTAAGCAGATACAGATGCAACATCTGGTGCCAGCCTTACCACCCAAACAAAGGGCCCTTTGAGCATTAAATGGCCCCCTAAAGCAACCCTTAAGATGTTGGTCAACCCAGGGGTGAAACGGGGAGGGGGTTTCCCCCTCCCACACCTGCCCTCAAAGTGACAGCTGACTTGTAGACAGGTGTGGTACTGTAACATAAGGCAGAGGTGTAATTGGGGATAGGCAGATGGTCAGGGTACTAGCAAAGTCAGGTGCAGATGGTAAACAAGGCATGGTCAGGAATGTTCCAGAAGAACAAACCCAAAACAAAAGCAGGGGTGGATACAAAGTAACACCACAAAACGGGCAAAGGGCAGCCTGAGATTTAAAGTAGGCGATATCCCCGAGAAGATTGTCAGCGCACTGGTGCGTGGCGCGCACTGGCCCACAAATTCTGGAGAGTCAGTGCACATGCTCCCTAGAGGACAGTCACACACCAGCAGCATACAGAGAGAGTTAAGGAGTGGAGAAAGAGATGGGGAGACCAGCAAGGAGCAGAGAAAGGGGGAGTTTGGGGTGGTACAGGGGTAACGGCTGGCCCCGTCAGGGACATGGGCCAGGTGCAACCCGTTACTTGGGACTGCCAGTGCAGAGCATTGTCATGACCATTGACCAGGACAAGGATTTGGCGGGGCCCCTTAGAAATGGGTCCCTTTTTTAGGGTTTTGTTGTTTGGGGGGTTAGTTTACGGCATAGCTCTTCATGGCATTAATGAGTGCTTATGAAGAATTTATTAGAATTTTGTAAGAAAACAGTTAAAATAGAAAGATCACAAATGTATTCTTATTTAAACTGTTTGATGTATTTCATGACAATATATGCTCTGCAAGGAACACATGCGCCTAATACAGTATATGTTTCTGCAATTTAGAATGTATTGATCTGGTATCTTCAAATAAAGGACACTCACACATTGGCAATACTTGGATGTAATTTGTTTGCCAAAACTTGTGAGCTACACACAATGGGGAACATTTATTAAGGTGCCAGAATTTTACTTCAATTAGCACAAAAAAAATGGCGTACTTGCTTTACATCGCATTTATTATGTGTTTTAGACAGTTTCAAGACATTTCTGCACATTGCCCTAAAAAAAAGGGGCATGACCTTTGTAGAGGAGTGAAATGCAGAGCCATATACCAAAGACTATGATAAGTATGGTGCATTTTAAGACTGTCTTGTCTAAGTTAACACTGCCTAATTGTTAAACAGTATGGATAAAGCTACTCCAATGCACTTCTACACCTCATGGACGTGATTGACATGTTTGCACATGGCATACTCCATATAAAAGGTTGATTGATTTATAATTGTTAATAGTACCTGTTTTCAGTCTTTAAAAGGGCTTAAAACCCATAGGGTTTACTAACCCTAAGGACGCTAGCTTGATGCTTGCAATATATTAAGGGGACTTTTTGTGCTTCACCTAAAGCTAGACCAATTGAATACTAAATCGGCTTTCATGCGATGCGGTTTTGTCGCATTTTTGCTACTGCGACTGAAACTCCACTATTAACAATAGGCTCCTTTCAAACTCCTAAATGGGTTAGAAAGGTCTTACATGTGACTAATCAAAGATTGTGTTTACAGTCCACAAGACTTTAAGAGCAATAGTTGTTTACTAACTAGAATGAAGAAAATGAAAAGGTAGAAAATACAGCCATCCTGAAAGTGTTTTCTATTTTTATTTTTTACAGTATTAGTCGAGTTTTTCAGCACAAAAAGCATGCTCAAAAAGCCCTCCTCAGCTAATACTCGAGTCACCATCGTCATCCGGGCTCTGCCATGGCCTGGGTACTGTCGGCAATCTCTTCAGCTGTATGCGCCTTCTCTAAGAGTGCATACAGCTGACACTCGAGTCACCCATTGGCGTCCGGGTGCTGCCGGCGATCTCTTCAGCTGCATGCACTTCCTCCAGGAGCGCATACAGCTGACAATACTATTGCGGAGCAGAGATCGAGCACTTCCTGCTCCGCAATAGGACTCTGGAAGGCCGCAAGTAGACTTATGGGCTTCGGGAGTATGCTGCACAGGTGGCAAGTTATGTCATCATGCTGCCTGATGACAACATGCCCCTTGAGCTGGGAAGAAGATGAAGCGCCTCGGAGCAGACTGGGAGAAAGGTATTTTTTTTATTTTTTTTTAAAAACCCTGCCCATACCAGCCTATGGGGGACATTAAACTGCCTTTGGTAGCATTAAACTGCCTATATCTGCCTATGGGGGACATTAAATTTCCTATACCTGCCTATATAATTTTATTGGTATCCATTTTTATTTTTGAAATTTACCAGTAGCTGCTGCATTTTCCACCATAGGCTTATATTTGAATTCTTGTGGCAAAATTAGGTGCCTTGGCTTATATTCGAGTCGGCTTAAACTCTAGTATAAATTGTAGGGTTTTTTATGTTGAAGCACTTAAAAAATTTTTATGTTGAAGCAAATAAAATGTTTTTATTGTAAAAAATAACGATTCTGCATTGCTATCTTCTGATAGCTTAACTTTTTTATTTTTCTGTATACGGCGCTGTGTAAAGGCCTTTTTTTGCAAGACAAACTAATATTTTCATTGATATCACTTTAGAGTTTATAAGACTTCTTGATCACTTAATTCAGCAGGATGAATAAAAATGCAATTCTGCCATTGTTTTTATGGTGTTCATCATGTTGGTTAAATAACATGACATATTTAAAAGCTAGGTTGTTAAGGACACAGTGATAACAAATATGGGTACTTTATATTTTTGATCTTCTATGGCATTTTTGTGGTTTATTTACTTCTATTTATTTTTTTATTTTCACATTTATATGGCTTGTCCCCAAAGGGAACTATAATCAGTGATCATTAGATTGCTGAACTGCATTGTATAACTAAGGGTATGTTCACAAGACGTTTTTCAGACCCGTTTTTCTATCCATTTTTCGGACCCAAAACGGATCCAAAAAATGTATCTAACAATGTGCAGTGTGATTTACATTGGTTTCAATGTAAAACACGCATCTCCGTTCAGACGAGTGATCGCTGCTGCGTGTTTACTTGCGTCTTTTCAATGCGTTTTTCGGATCCATTTTAAGATCCGAAAAACGGATCCAAAAGCGCAACATACTTTTGGGTACATTCTGGATGCGCTTTTGATATGAAAAGCGCATCCGAAAAACGCATTGGATTAAAATTTGAAGTGTAATACACTAAATCGGCCACTAGAGGTCTCATTTGATCTAGAAGAACTGTTTGAACTTTAGTAACCCAATGACCCAATAGAGAGCACTTCCAGCATTTTACATGTGTTTAATTTTATAAATCGCTTTTTATATGTATTGAATTATATAAAAGCAGTTTTTTTAGTATAGAATGGGTGTTGATAGAAATTATAGAAGTTTTAACTAATAAATGTATTGATTTTTTAGAATGTTGAGTGGTTTCAGTAGAATACTAAAAAAAAATCAACATTCTATAACAAACTATTTATCTAAAACATTAATAAATGTATTAGTTAAAACTTCTATAATTTCTATAAACACCCCTTCTATACTAAAAATCTGCTTTAATATAATACAATACATATAAAAAGCAATTTATAAAGATTAAACACATGTAAAATGCTGGAAGCTCCCTCTACTGGGCTTCCTCTGAAACACATTTAAAATGCATTCAGTTATAGTGCCCTCTATTAGGCTTCATGGGAAACACACGTAAAATTCTTTCAGTTATAGCGCCCTCTATTAGGCATCTTCTTACACTACAACTTGAAAATGTAGGTCATTAGGTTACTAAAGTTTAAACAGTTCTTTAGATCAAATGAGACCTCTAGGGGCCGATTTAGTATATTACATACCCTTACATACATACATATGTAAGGGTAAAGTATATTACTTAAGAGTCAACCTTTTCAAACTACAACCTATGTATATATATTGAAAAACGGATCCGAAAAGCGTATCAAAAACGCATGCAAAATGCATCCAAAAAGCATCAGCTGCTGCACTTTTGGATGCATTTTTGGGATGCAGTTTTCAATGCGTTTTTCTTCTAGTGAAAAACGGATCAAAAAACGTCGTGTGAACATACCCTGTCATTCATCATTTCTAGTTGCGTCCTCGGGCATCACCGAGCGTGATGATGTCACAAACAATCTGGAAGGTTTTGTTAGGTTTCTGGCTTTCTCTGAAATACATTGACACTCCGCAATCGCGCTGTGGCTTCGTCGGTGGCAACAGAGGGAGCCCCCCCTGTCATTCCTCTAAGATACACAATAGGGAGTTAATCGCCCACAACTGGAGTATAATATACAGCTGGATTCAAGGGCCAATCATGCTGGTTCTGTTTCTGAGCTTGCACAATCTTCATGACGTACCAATATATCCTGTGTCGGGAAAAATATTTTTTACGAAAAAGGGCACCGGTACTCAGGTGTCGGGAAAGGTTTTTTTAAACTATAGGTATTTGCATAAAAGTAATTATGTGGGTTTTTCTGTACTGATTGGTCTTTATTCCCAAGAAAAACAAAAGGTTTATATTTGTTGCCCCTATTCACTTAAAGTTGTTGCCCCTTTAAGGGCAGGAATGTTTTTACTAAAGTCCCTTCCCCCCCAAATTCTTTGGTTTAAAAGAAATCATGAGAAATTATATACAAATTAGGGGAAAAGCCTCCTGTTTTCCCTGTTTCCCCACCCCCCAAGCAGTCACATGAAAACCCGGATCTTTAAGTGTAGGGGGTGCCGGGCTTATCGGGACCCCAAAATGAGCTCTGCAGCCGTGGGGGGACTGTTTTTCCCCATGTGATTGGGCTCAAAACTCAATGTTTAGTCCCCCCCCAGTGCCCAAAAATTTTTTTTTAACATATAAAAATTAAATTGCAAAAAAAGTGAAAAAATTGAAAAAATTTAAATTTTAGCGACTTTTTCTGCTAAAAAATTTAATAAAAAGGATTTTTTTTTTACCTTTTTCCCTTTTTTTTTTATAAATTTTAATGCAAAAAAATTTCTTTAAAAAAAAGCTTAACATGGGAAAAGAAATGATCGTGGGGAAAACGGGATATTGTTTGAAGTGTACTAAAAAAATAAAAGGGACCCCTCATCGGAAGGGAAAGTAAACAAACCTGGTCAAATAAATACTAAATTATTATTTTAAAAATTTGGCGGGTTTGGGAGATTTTGGTTTCCCCTTCTTGAACTTTAAAAGTGAATCCCAAAAGTAGAAATCGGGGTTACTTAATATTTTAGAAATTTTTATGCAGAAAGGGGAAGACATTTCACGTTGAGGGGATTAAATTTGGTTTTGTATTTTCTTCTTTTTTTTTTTTAAAAAAAAAAAGGGTTTTTTTAAAACCGGGGGTTTTACGCCCGGGAAAGTTGCAAATGTCAGAAAAATAAATGATTCTTTTATGGATTTTAAAAAACCCCAACCAAAAAATGCCCAAGAAATTTTTCTGGGGGAAAAGAATGAAGCAATTTCATTATGCCTATTATTTATTAGTGGCTTCATTATTTAATTTCTAAGTAAGGAAATTATGCTGAATTCTATGAAAATCCTGGGAAAAGTAAACCAAACCTAAAACTAGAGGCGGGGGACCCCCGACTGGAAACGTACTTTTTTGCCAAAGGGCAAATGGAAACCTAACACCCAAAATTAAAAACAAGGGGACCACATCATAATGTTTTGTGAAGCAATAAAGGGGTTTTGGGAAAGATGAACCCCAGGATCTATTATTTATAATTGGGAGAGGGGCGAATTTCTCAAAAAATTCGATTCGGATCTCTTCCCCGGGTTTTTTTCCCGACAAAAAAAAATTTTTGGGCCCCCAAATTTATTCCCGGCCGAACGTTTTTTAAAAAGCAGCTATTTCCAGGCTGCAAAAACCCGGGCCGGGTGCGGTAGAAGTTGTGCCATCCCTTAAAATTATGCAGGGGGAGTTTGGGGTTTGGTTTTTTACAATTTTGGGTGTTTTAGTTTTGAAAGAAAATTGACTGCCGCCGCTCTTAGAATCGTTCACTAAAAATTCCCTGGGCATTAAGGGGAAAAAAACTGCCCAAAAAAACTCAGGGGGGGAATTGTTCCCTGAAAAAGTCATGCTGGAAAAAAAAAAAAGCTGAGGTAAGGTGGAACATTAGGGGACGGAGTGGGGAAAGTGACGGGGGGCAGCCACGGGCAGCATGGGGTGGGCGGGTGGAAAAAAATGACATTTTTGGAAAGGGGGGAAAAAACCAAAGGAAGCCAAGAGGGCCCCAAAATTGATACAGTGTGGAGGCAGGCCCGGGCAGTTATGAGTTCGGAAAGTGGCACAATGCCCATTTGGGGGGGCCCCAAAACAGAAATTAGGCCAACAGAGTGGCAAAAAATGTTACAGTGTGGGGGTCCGAAAAGCACGCATGAGTTCAGGCTGGCACAATGACATTTTGGAGGGGCAAAAAAGGGAAATTAGGCCACAGGGAGTGGCACAATCCCCAAGTGTGGGGGCCCCGGGCCGGCGGGGTTTGAGATCAGGCGTGGCACATTGAAAATTCTGGAGGCGGTAAACAGTATTGGGCCCAACAGGTGGCACAATGAAGTTTTGGAGGTCAGGAAAAGAAAGCAGCATGAGATCGGGGCAGGGGTACAAGGGACATTTTTGGAGGGTGGCAAAAAAGTATTAGGCCAAGAGTGGCAAAAATTTCAAAGGGTGGGGGTCACGACAGAAAGCGCATGAGATCGGGCAGTGGCAACAATGACTTTTGGGAGGGGGAAAAAAAACAGGGGGAAAGGGGCCACAGGGGTGGAACTTTGACTGAGAGCGGAGGTACGGGGGGGGCCCCAGATGAGGTCAGGCAGTGGCTCGAGGGACACAGTGTGGAGGGGAAAAGGGAGCGCCAAAAGCGCGCATTTAGGTCAGACTTTTGGGACAATAAAACAGTGTGGGAAAGGCCAGGGGAAAAAGCAACGCAAACAGCAGTGGGGTCATTGAGTGGGACAATGGGCGGGTGTTGAGGTGGGTGGCCCAATTTCCGTCCCTGGTTTTAAAAATGGGGGGTAGGAGATGGGAAATGTTAGCAGATGTTTTGGCATCAGGTGGGGGTTTGGGGGGCATTTAGAATTGGGTGAAAGGGAGGTTAAATTTGAACCCAGACGGGCGCCTAAGGCATTGGGGGGTGTGGAAAATCCTGGGGCCCATCCCCGCCTTTATTCATCTTGACAAAGGGCAGTCGTTCCAAAATTTCCGTGGAAAAAGCGGGTTTTCCTTGGGGGTAACGATGGCCCCCCCCCAGTAAACCCGCCTGTGCCTACTACTGGGGGGGCGGAAGCTTTCCCAATGCAAACCCCGGCAAGTTGCGGCCCCCACATCCGTTTGGCTGCCCAAGGGGTTCCCGCGGATCTTCTAAAAAGAAAGGGGGCAGAGTGCTGTCCAAGTAGGCCCCAAAACTGTTGGTTCAAGGACTGTTTCCCGGTCCTTTCTGCTGCGTGGTTTGGGATTTCCCTCCTTTTCCCCGGCGGGTGAAAGGGAAATGCTCATCAGTGACTCCCGACTTTGGTTTAACTACTGTTTTGGTGTGGGTTTTTTGCCTCCCACCCCCCCCCCCTTCCCCCCGCGCCGCAGCAGTAGTACCCTGGCCTGAGGGGAAACCCCCGGTCGACCGTCAGGGAGGGACGATTTTGGGACTTTGGGAGCAGCCCCAAATGTTACGGAGGATTTCCCCTTTTGTATTTGAGTTTGTCCCCCTCTCAAAAGTTTGGGGAAAAAAAGGGCCCCCATTTTTGGAAAGGTAGCGAGGGTCCCAAAAGGGGGTGGGGCGAGAAATACCCCCCTGCCGGGGTGTGACTATTCGGCTGTCCCCTAGCAGGGGGAAAAAAGCATGCTGGGGCCACTGCACAAGTGACTCCCAGGGGCTCCCCTGCCCCCCATTTTTCCCTGTATACTGCCACGGTGCTTGGGGGGGCTTTTGCCCTTTTCTTCCTCATCCCTTTCCCCCTTTCCAGCGGGTCCTGCTCCTCCTCTTTGTCACCTGGGTTGAAAATCCCTCATTTACCAAAACAAAGCTTTTTGCCCAATGTTTTCCCCCTCCTCCTTTTTAGTTCCCCCCTGGAATCTTGTGGCCAAAGAGATTTTTGTTGCCAAAGTCTCCGTCCCCCGCCCCGACAGTTTTTTTAGAAATTTTTCCAAAGGGAAAGGCAGTGGAATGTTTTTATTCATCCCCCTTTTTTTCCCGGGGTTCTGACAAATAACCCTCGGCCCTCGAATGGCCTCAACAAACGGCAGGTGTCACGGGAGGGGCTGTTGGGCCCCGGTACTAAAGTTAACAGGGGAAATATTCGTCTGCCTGGGTTTTCAAAAAAAAAACCCTTAATGGAATTTTTCTGTTCATTCAGTCGGTCCAAAAATGTGAAAGGTGGAATTCCGCGGGTGGAAACATCGCATAAAAAGTGGGTTGGGGGAGGGGTTCGCCGCTGCCCAAAAAAGGAGGGGTTCCTGGTTTGGGACGAATGGAAAAAAGTCCTTTTCCAGTTTTCCCGGCCATTTTCAGGGAAAGTTTTGAAAATCCCGGGGGGAAAAACTTCAGGAATTTTTTAAAACCGATTTGGGAAAAACCGTGGCCATGCAGGGGCAAAACCATCCCTCCTCGGGCCCGGCGGTCCCCCATTTTTCCTCCCCTTGCCGTCAAAAAAAAGGTTTCCGTTTTTCCGTTGGCGCGGAAAAAGCCAAAATCGATTTTTTTGTGCATGCGCGGCAAATTCCTCCCCTGTGTGATTCGTTTTGGCCGGAGGCAAGCCAGGTGTAGAAATGCGTTTACACCGCTGTGCCCTTTCCATGTGGTATGTGGAGCAAATTTTTGTGGAGTCTGAGGGTGGTGGTGGTGGTTGGAGGAGGAGGAGGGGACATTTTGGGGCGGTGCGCAATTTTTTTACAAAGTTTGGGGGAGAAAGCGGGATTCCTGTCCAAGTTGTTAGTGTGCCCTGAAGTGCTGGTTTGTGCCTGAAGTGCTTTGGTTAAATGCCTTTTTTGGGAAAAAAAAATTACGGGTTTGGGAACTCTCCATCTCGGCTCGGAACAAGCCATCTGTTTCTGAAAGTTTTCCCGAGTCCCCACCAAAATTTTGGGAAAGGGGGGGGGTGCAGTAACCCAAAAAACTTGGGGCAGGAGCACGGTCAGTGCTGCACCCCTTGGATGGGTTTGGGGGGAACATATGTTGTTCTTTGCAATCGCCTCGGGTTTTAACGAAAGTGGCCCATGAGTAAGGGGGGGCAGGGGGGCATCTGGGCCGGGAAAATTTTATTTTAAAGGAAATGGGTCCCTTCTTTCGAGGTGGTTTGGGGCCTTGACTGGCCCGCAATGGCATGCGTGCCACTGGGCGCGTGGGTGTGCTGCGGGAGGAGGACCACCACCTCTGAGCCAAAGTTTCTTCCCCGGCCCTGGGGTGGTGACGCTGAAGGGGTGCGCCGGGCCCTTGGGGCCAACGGGTTTTCTCCCCTTTGGGCCCCGCTTCTTTTTGCCCACAGTTCTTTCATATAACCCCTATTTGGGGTCCTCGGGGGTTTTTAGCAAAAAAACTGCCCAACCAAAACGGAAATTCGGGGTTTTACCGCCAACCCTCCGCACTGAGTGATACTGCCGCGCTGCCCCGCTGAGCCCCTGTCCGGCTATTTCTTGGACCTGCGAGCGGGTTTTTTTTTTCTCCGTGGGCTTGGCCCGACCCACAAATGGGCCCAAACCCGCTGGGCTCCGGCCCCAAAGCCACTTTTCTGGTGCGGGGTTGGGTGCCTGGACGCGAAAATGACGCCTCTTCTTCCTGCGATGATGAAGCCCTTGCCCACCGGTCCCAAGTGCGGTCGGGCTTCATCATCTATTTGTGTTTATCGGTCCTGCTGTCCTCATCCACCCGGGCCTTGGTATGCCGGGCTGACCTTCCAAAAACCTTTACCCCCCCATGCCCCTCTCCCCCTTTTTTATTTGCCCCCTTTCTGAGAAGCAGGGGATTTTGGCCCCTTTCTTCCCCTGCCAAAATTTTTTGCTTTTAATGCCCTTTTTCAATTGTTCAAACCGCGCTATTTAGTGGCGCTGGGGCCCGACCACTTTGTTTGATCTTGGGTGGGGAACCCGGGGTTGGGGGAAAGGTTTTTGGGGGCCCCTGACCCTCCCGGGGCCTTTCCAACTAATGGTTTTTGTCCCGAGGTTCCCCACCGACTTTGGTGGGGTTGTCGTTTTCATTGGGGGGGAAGGGGATGACCTAGGGAACCAATCAAGAACCTTGGGTTTTCTGAACAAAACACGGGCTAGGAAAGGGCGGGCGTTGTGGCCTCAACCCAGTGACCCCTGCTGCGGGCGTCCCCCTTTCTGTGCTGGAATGGGCCTGTTTTAAGGGAAAGTTTGTGCCACCCGCCAATCGGGAGGGGGCCCGGCCTGCCCCCCTTCGTTGAATTTCTGTTTGTTCTAAAATGTACAGACCCTGTTTTGATGAGGGTATCTGTATATGTAAAATTACACCTGTTTTTGTTTCCAAAATGAACCCTGTAAAGTTGAGTAACCTTTGGGTATAAATTGGTCCACAAAAGGGGCCAGGGGAAAAAATTTTCTTGTATGTGCGTTTTTTAAAAAAACTGTGTGTTTTATAAATTTAAAAGCACAAAAAGGCTTAATTTTAAACCCTTTGGACTTTAAATTGGTTCAGGAAAAAAAGTATATATTTTTGGGGTTGAAAAAAAGGGCGGTTTTTTTTTTTGTCAGCACACCCCGCCCAAAAAAAAGCTTAATTTAAACCCCCGGTGTAAATTGCGCCAAAGAATTTTAAACCCCAAAATTTGTATTTTTGTAGCGTGGTTTTCAAATTTCGGTTTTCTAAGGTCAAAAACAAAAGATACAGTTTTTTAATTTAAACCCTTTGCTTGTGGGTTTAGGTAAGGAAAAAAATTTTTATAAATTTTTGGGGGTTTAAAAAGCGGGTTTTGGGGTCCGGGACACCAGCAAAAAAACGTTTTTTTTAACCCCTGGATGTAAAAATTTTGCAATAGAATTTAACAGCCTAAAAATGTTAAATGGTATTTGTATTGTAAAAAAAAGAGTTTCTTTAAATGAATACAACAGGAAAAAGGCTTTGATCCCAAATTGGATATTTAATGTTTATGGAGCTGCAGGGAAGCAACCCGGTTTTTAGATCCAATACCCAAAAAATTTTGAAATAGAACATTTTAAAAGAAAAAGTTTTCTGAGACAAGCTGGGACAACCCCCCAAAAAAAATGTAAAATAAAAATAAATTCTTCGTTAAAAGCTTTCCAGCCGCCGGCCTGTAAAATTCCCTGATGAGCCAGTTGGGGGAGGGGGGTGTGAGCTTTCCCCGGGGTCGCGGGCCCGGAAAAAGTATATGTGCGGTGACGTCACAGGGGTCCCGCCCGGTCCCCTGAAAGGTTCATTCTTGCACCCGGGCATGAAAAGGGTAGGCCCTTTTTCCTCCCGAGTGCTTTTGCCCCATGTTTGCGCCATGTCCCCGCAGCCTTTTTTTCAACCCAAAAAAACCCCAATTTTGTTCCCCGAAGTAAACCCCCCGTTCGACTTCGTTTTCCGGAACGAGTTTTCCTGAAAATTTTAAAAGAATTCCCCCTTCGTTAGAAAACAAAATTCCCTTTAATTTTTAAATTCCCAAAAAAATTTCCCCAGTTAAAAAAACGGTACGGTTTAGACTTAAAACAAAAAATAATGCAAAAAGTGAATTACTGATTTGGGGTTTTTTGGAAATGATGCCCATTTGATTTTAAAAAATTGAGACATTTTCTTGTTTTGTCTATAAACTATAACTTTTTGGGGGTTATTTTTTTACTATCATTTTCCCCCTTTTCCACCTTTTTTCAATGATTTTCTTTGGGCCCGTTTAAACAGTTTTATGAAAATTAATGACTCCCTTTAATAGTCCTTGAATGTAGTCAGATTTCAAGGAAAAAAAGGCTCGTTCACCTTTCCCTTTTGGGGGGGAAACCTTTACATGCAATAGGATGTCTTGTAAACGATATTTTGGTGTATACCACAGGACAGTAGGGTCCTATAGAGCATTTTTTCTATTCCCAACGGTATTCACACTGGGCCAAGTGCAGATGTAGTGGTTTTGGGGCCGTAATGGGAACCAAAATTGCTATAATGGTTTTTTTGTGTTTGTAAAAGGTCCAAGCCCAAGTTAATTTTAAATTTTGTGAACAAGGCCCCGGCACTGAAAAGCCCTTTTCCCCCCAAAAAGTTTTTAAAGAGCTCAGCTCGGTTTTTAGTGTGCCCCTGTAAAATGATTTTTAAGATTTTCTGGTGATGGTTTCGTGCCAGGGGGAATGGCACAAGGCAAATTTTAGTTCCCCTCTTAAAAAAAGGGCCCAAATATTGCCCCGGTAATTATAGACCAGTAAGCTTAACATCTGTTTGGGGAAAATTGTTTGAGGGGGGTCCCTAAAGGGGGAATTTTAACGGAATATGTGGAAAAATTCGTTATAAGTGATTGCCAGAAAGGTTTTTTCTAGGGGGCAGGGAAATTGTCAAAAACAACCCGTCTGCCCTTTTTTGAAGAAAGGGGAGTAGAATTCTGGGGTAGCAAAAAGCAGGTGGATATTTAAAGTTTTTAGAATTTGCAAAAGGGGATTTGACACTGTCCCCCTAATTGCGTTTTTTTGGGGGAAATTAGGGAAACCCTTGCTTTAAAAATTTAAAAGTGTGTAAATTTGGGTTAAAAAATGGGGTATAGATTTTTTTCAGAGAGTTGTGGTAAAAGTCTCCTACTCTTGGGGGTCCCCTGTTTGAGTGGTGTGCCCCGGGTCGTATTTGGGGCCATTTTATTTTTTTTTTATTATTAAAAAATTTAGTGGAAAAAGGTCAATTTGAAGTTTCTATTTTTGCAGGGACACCAAGCTATGCAGGTTAGTGCAATCTATGGAAGATGCTCATAAATTGCAAGCAGACCTGGACACACTGAGTGCTTGGGCATCCACTTGGCAAATGAGGTTCAATGTGGATAAATGTAAGGTTCTGCATCTGGGTACAAAGAATCTGCAGACATCCTATGTCCTAGTGGGAGAAAAACTTGGAGAATCGCTTGTTGAGAAAGATCTGGGCATTCTTACAGAACAGCATGCAGTGTCAATCAGCTGCCTCTAAGGTAAGCAAGATATTGGCGTGTATTAAAAGAGGCATTTACTCGCGGGACAAGGATGTAATTCTACCGCTGTATAAAGCATTGGTGCGACCTTACTTAGAATATGCTGTTCAGTTCTGGGCTCCAGTTTATAAGAAATAGGCCTCGGAAATCCCAGAAGCCACATCTGGTCTTAGACGTCACCGGAAACCAGCTCGCGGAGGGGAGTGTGGAGAGGTGAGTAACTTTTTTTAATATTTTTTTTATACCAACAGGGTAGGCTATAGCCAACAGGGGGCTATATATCTTACAGGGGGAGGCTGTAACCTAAAGGGGGTTATATGTCCTTCAGGGGGGGCCTATAACCTAAAGGCGGCTATGTATCCTAAGGGGGGCTATATATCCTACAGAAGGGGCCTATAACCTACAGAGGGCTATATATCCAACAGGGAGCTATATATCCTACAGGGGGCCTATAACCCACATGGGCCTATATATCCTACAGGAGACATATCACCTACAGGGACCTATATACAGGGATCTTTTTATATACATGAGGTAGCATATCTACTTGTACCTACAGGGGGCAGTATATCTATCTACAGGGAGCTGTATACCTACCTACAGGGGGCAGTATATCTAATTGTACCTTCTTAAGGATGTGTAACTATACTACCTACTTAATGGGGGGCACCCATACCAGAGGTAGGAATTGGTAGGGAAGTGCTGATCAAGTAAGAAGTCTAGGATGTTTGTGTGGTAAATTCTGCGGAGACGAGTTATGGCCGGGAGAAGTCATCATGGCAGTCTACACAGGATGGAGAAGAAAGGGGAAAAAGAGCGATTCAGGGAACGACTCATCTGATAGGACATCTCCTGTGAGTCCCTTGATGTCAGGGGTTATTTTGGTTCTCTTTAGATCAGGCTGTATTTTTTACTTCAGTGGTGATGACCTGAGCATTGTCCTGCCCTCTAGTGGTTCTCTATGGCGGGGTGTAGTCTTCCTGAGGGTTTTTCTGACCACAATGGGGTTTTTTAAAAATTGGGGTTTTGTAGATTATAAGTTTGTTATCGATAATGTATATATTGTTAATGTGAGTTGTTTTTTTTTTTGGGGGGCCCAGTGCACTTCTCTTCCCAGGGGCCCATAATGCTGTTAAGACAACTCTGTGTCAAATATCTTTCTATCTGTCGCTACCTTTCAGTTATAAAGCAGAGAGCATAAAACTACAAATGGTGGACGAGACTACACAGAATTTTTTGTAGTCTTTTACCATGGAAACACATAGGTATCCATAAACATTGTAGACACAGAACAGCAGGGTGTTTTAATAAGACCTGTTGCAAAGGTGTTTCATTAAATATAAAATATATAATCACTGAAGATAGACACTAAAAAGTTATGACAGCTGGAAAACAATGTAAAAATTTTTTTTTCCCCTAAAAATAACTAGTGTTGAGTGATTTTTATCGAAAAATTTTGAAAGGGCCGGGTATTTCTTTATCGGTTTTTTCGATCCCGAAAATTTAGGTTAAAAAATTCCCATAATTATTAACATCGCCCCATTTTTCGGCGTTTCCCTGTCATTTTGGGGGGCAGCAAATCAGCTTACAGAATAAGCAGGGTGAGATGTGGTGCGACGTCATGATGGGATGTGTATGGGTTGCGATTGCTGGAAAAATCAATGACCTCGTTTTTACATAAAACAGCCTTCCTGTTCATATCGTGTTGTCGCTCTCATAGCAGTAGGACGTGCCTCCCCTCTGCCCAAACGGGCTCAGCAAAAATTATTCTATTTTTTCCAGGACAGCTCTATTTTTAGCTGTGATCCTTAAATTAGTTAGATCAGAGATTTGCAGTTTTTTGGGTAGTTAGGCAGAAAATTTTTAAAGGGAGCTCTCCCGCTGTAAAGTCATGGGGGAAAAGGGGGGGGGCCCCGCGGGCGAACACAGACAAGCTTAAAAAGGAACTGGATATTTACAGCCATAATTTTTTTTAGACATTGATTCCCCTTATATTAGGATAAAATTTTTTTTTCAAAACTGCAGGTCTTTTTGTTAGGTCAAAACTCCACTTTTATTATCATATAAAATTCGATGGGTTCTTTTAAATTTTTTCCCCATCCACTTTTTTTGATAGAGCCCCTTGCGTTAAATTTGAACCCCAAAATTTTTGTATCACCAGGGGGTTACAAAAGGTCCCAAAAAATACCTTTTATTATCCGTATACATTTCAGACAGGTTTTTTTTTTCATTTTTTGGTCAGTCAAGCTTTGTTGATAAGCTACTTTGCAGTTTAATTTGAAACAGCAATTTTGTTTACCACGGGTGAATTGATGGGGGGCCAAAAATACCTTTTTATTATCCGTATACATTTCAGCAGGGTTTTTTTTTCCTTTTGGGTCAGTCAGCTTTTTTGATAAGCTATTTTGCAGTTAAATTTGAATACAGCAATTTAGTAGTCACCAAGGGGAAATTGATAGGTGCCAAAAATCCGTTTTTTTCCGAAACATTTCAGAAGGTATTTTTTTCATTTTTGGCATCAAGTTTGTTGATAAGGAACCTAGCACTTAAATTTGAATACAGCAATTTTGTGTCACCACAGGAAAAATTGAAGGTGCCAAAAATACCTTTATTATCCGTATACATTTCAAAGGTTTTTTTTCACTTTTGGTCAGTCAAGCTTTTTTTGATAGACTACTTGCAGTTAAATTTAATACGAAATTTTGAGCCCAAACGTAAATTAAAAGGTGCCAAAAATATCGTTTATTATCCGTAAAAATTTTCAGAGGGGGTTTTTTCACTTTTGGTCATCAAGCTTTGTTGATAGAGCTACTTTGCACTTAAATTTGAATCAGAAATTTTTGTAGTCACCACAGGTGAATTGTAGGTGCCGAAAAACCGTTTTTTATCCGTATACATTTCGACAGGTGTTTTTTTCTTTTTGGGTCAGCCCAAGCTTTGTTGATAAGGCCTGCATTTAAAATTTCTACCCCAGCAATTTTTGTTTTGATTTGAGGGATTTGAAAATAGCTGTGTTTTGCCGCTTTTAATAAGAACTTTCCAAAAACTTTCCATACCTTCTAAAATTTTTTCTTTCAAACATGGAGCGAAATTCAGGTGGTAAGCGAGCAAAGAAGGGGTGGACAGGAGGTAGAGGTACGACAGAAGGGCTCCTTCCAGTCTGGCGACAACACGCATGCCAGCGGGTCGTCAGTTGCAGGACCGTCAGGGGCCCGTCACGTGGGTCAGGGCCCCCGTGAATCTCATAAAGAACAGCGTCGCCCAAACTGTTCTTCAGTGGTTAAGCAACCCGCATCCACAGTTTTCCTCCCCGTCCTCCCAGTCAAAACCACAATGGGGCGTCATCGCTCATCACATCTTCCAACAGAAGCGAAGGGAGGCCCAAATGTCAAATCTTACCCACCACTGTGGATAATCCATTTTTTTGAAAACCTCTTTTATGACAAAATGCAGTTGGGGGCAAAGCATGTTAAAAATAAGAGGCCAAAGGGATGATTTGTCTCTCTGATGCCCAGTTATGATCCCTAGAGGGGGATAAGGGAAACCAGTCAACGGCAAAAATCCCCCCGGCGGGCGGGAACGCTTGCAGTGCCCCTTGTTGGCCCCAGCTTCTGGTCAGAAAGTCAGGACACCAAATCACCTGTGTTGATGGAGTGATGACAACATTCGGAACCATCGTGGTCTTTTCCGCAGAATTTTTCTTGCAGCGCTTCATCACTGGACGAGGGGAAGACGATGGGGTATGTCAATACGGTCCCCCCACAAAAAAAGGGGAGGGCGGTCGCAGAAGTCGCTATATGATTCCGCCAGCCCTGGTCAGCGAAACCCCGCTCCTCGCTTATCGCCGGTCAAAAAAGGGCCAGACCCTCAAGCCCGGGCCTTCTTTGAGGGAAACCTTGATCACCCAGCGATGTCATTGCCACCTTTGCCTAAACGCATAAATAGAGGCAAGAATTTAGGGTTTAAACCCCCAACAACATGTCTATCCATGCAGCAATGCATGAGTTGAAATGGGGGCAACACTTGGGGCCAAAAAAAAGGGCCCAAACGACCCCCAAACCCAACCACTGTCACACCCCCTCTGTCTCCGCCTCCTCCTCCTTGCCACCACCAAGCGTTCCTCACTGCCCATGCTCTCAGAGTCAGATCAGGGATAACTTTCCCCTTCACCTCCACCCCCGCCGGAGTACCACCGCACCACCAGAGACCCATCCTACCCCTTTTTCCTTCCGCCATTTGACAACCTGCACGCCGTACAGTGGCCAGTCTAGCACCCGCCTTCTATCTTCCCTTTGGGAGCAGAAGAAACACTTTAACCCAAACCATCCCAAAGCCCAAAAACCTGAAAGTCGCATTGCCAGGGTTTTGGCCCTTGGGGAAAAGTTCCTTTCCGTCTGGTAGACCAAGGGTTTTCCGCCCCCGTCATGGCCCTTGGCCCGCCCCTAAACCAGATGCCGAGCAGGCATTTCTTTGTCAAAAAGCCGTCCCTGCCCTGGCCAGCCACGTGGCATCTAAAAATTTCAAGCGCGTTGTCTGCACTGTGTCCGGGAAAAATCCATCCACCACCGACATATGGACTGTAAGCACGGCCAAGGCCGCTATATTTTGTGACAGCTCACGGGGAGCTTTTGGGGGATGTCTCTGGGCGTGACGGGGCTCTCGGCTCGGAGGCACGCTCTTCTTGGATCAAAAGGTTTGGGGCTCATCTTGGGCCCCGGACAGATATATCAATGTCCAGTTAACTAAAATGTGGTTCAAAGAATCCCTTTTTTTTTTGGGATTTTTAAACTGTGGGGCAGCAGGTTTTAAAGGCATTCTGCGGGACAGGACAGATATAGTCAATGTCCATTTCAACTAAAAAAGGTGGTTCAAAGACCCTTTTTCCCCCCTTTTTAACTGGGGTCAGACAGGTTTAAAAAAAGATTACAGCACTCACGGGAGAAAGTTTTTAAAATAGGGCATTATATTTAAATTTTAAAAACACGAAATACAAATTTTGTAATAATTTGCCCGTTTTTCCAAACAATTTGTAGGTCACAGTTCCAATAGCCTTAAACAAGGATTTGAAAACATTTGTCTGACATTAGAAAAACAGAACTTGTTAATATATCGATGGCTTCTCGCCATTTTGCGGAGGAACATTCAGGGAATGTCAGCAGTTTTGTCTGCAGTGGAATAGAGATAGTCCACAAACCACCAAGAGGAGGCGATATGAAGCGAAAATTATTGTCGAGAGAAGCCTGGTGGATGTTCAGGCTGAACACCAGATTCCCGGCAGGACTAAGTAGGAGACAAGATATTATGTTTCACTATTAGTGGTAACATGTATGATATACACATAAGTATCGATTAAGTAATATGATTTTTACAACCAGCATTGTTATACCGAGCTTTTTTCAGTATGTTGTTTTTAATGAAGATAATTGGATTTTTTATATGTAAATCATTTGGGATATAAAAAGGAAGTTACGTAAGACATACGTCACACCAAGACTAAGGGACACGCCTCCCGAAACGCGTTGGTGAACGTTGTATTACGATGCTGTTGAAATGATACGTTTTTAATTGAATTCAAAATAAAGCTGCTGATTCTTTTTTAAATGAATTAATTTATGAAGATTTCTTGTCTCGGGATCACCCATTGGAGCTGCTGGACCATTTTTCTTACAGACAGGTTTAATGGTCATTCTGCGGTACAAGACAGATATAGTCAATGTCCAGTTCAACTAAAATGGTGGTTGAAAGACTCCTTTTTGCGGCACTTTTTAAATCTGGGGGTCATGCAGGTTTGGGGCTCATGCTGTGGCCCAGGACAGGTATATTCAATGTCCTGTTGGAAACTAAAAAGGTGGTTCAAAGACTCCTTTTTTTTGTGGCACTTTTTAATCTGTGGGTCAGACAGGTTTAATATCATTCTGCGGTACAGGACAGATATATCAATGTCCAGTTTTAACTAAAATGGTGGTTGAAAGACTTTCCTTTTCCAGCACTTTTTAAATCTGGGGGGCATGCAGGTTTGGGGCCATGGCTGCGTTCCAGGGCAGGGATATTCAATGTCCAGTTCAAGTAAAATGATGATTCAAATCATACTGTCTTCTGGCACTTTTTAATTTGTGGGTGATGCAGGTTTAAGGGTCATGCTGTGGTACAAGACAGGGACAGTGAATGGTCTGTGACTTTTTTTCTGTGGCTTTTATAACCTTAGTGTGTTGCCTAAGATGTAGCATGTATCCATTTGACTGTTGTGATGTTAATTCCAGCTTCTCCAGCCCTGTTTGGGGTGTAAGAATGAAGGTGTTGTTGCTCTCCCATAGACTTTAATGGTGATCGGCGATAATCTATTATCGACTATCGGAAATCGTCTTGATAATTGCCGATATCGGCTATCGACCCGATGACGATAGTCAACGTAATCGCTCATCACTAAAAATAACTCAACACACAGCGAGCAACGTCTAGAACACTGGCAACAAAAGTGAATACACGTCTAAAGTGAAAATGGACAAGGTATCTAACAACCACCACATCCACTGGAGGATGTTAGAGACCTTGTGCTTCTCCACTTTCCTTTTGAGGATGCCCCACAGATGCTCAATAGGGTTTGGGTCTGGAGACATGCTTGGTCAGTCCAGCACTTTTACCCTCATTTTCTTTAGCAAGGCTGTGGTAGTCTTGGAGGTGTGCTTTTGTCAGCGTTTTTTTTGTCAGCGGTTTAGACATTGATGGCTGTTTGTTGAGTTATTTTGAGGGCACACCAAATTTACATTGTTATACAAGCGGTACACTGACTACTTTACATTTTATCAAAGTGTCATATCTACAGTGTTGTCCCATGAAAAGTTATAATACAATATTTTTACAAATGTGAGGGTTGTACTCACTTTTGTGAGATACTGTGTATATATATTACCGTCCTGGGAGTTCTTAGCTCTCGGATCGCCGTTCTTGGTAGAAAGGTATTGGCACGCTGACACTAGGCTTCTGTTTTAAACTAGCCTCAGCCAGCTTTTATTCAGGCGTAGAATACAAAACATAAATCATAAACAGAAAACCTCAGAGCCTTGGTGAGGGAGGTAAAGAAGAACCCCAAGATCACTGTGGCTGAGCTCCAGAGATGCAGTAGGGAGATGGGAGAAAGTTCCACAAAGTCAACTATCACTGCAGCCCTCCACTAGTCAGGGCTTTATGGCAGAGTGTACCGACAGAAGCTTCTCCTCAGTGCAAGACACATGAAATCCGCATACAGTTTGCAAAAAAACACATGAAGGACTCCCAGACAATGAGAAATAAGATTCTCTGGTCTGATGAGACAAAGATTGAACTTTTTGCCGTTAATTGTAAGCGGTATGTGTGGAGAAAACCAGGCGCTGCTCATCACTTGCCCAATATAATCCCAACAATGAAACATAGTGTTGGCAGCATCATGCTATGGGGATGTTTTTTCAGCTGCAGGGACAGGATGACTGCTTGCAATTGAAGGACAGAGGAATGCGGCCAAGTATAGAGATATCCTGGATAAAAACTTCTTTCAGAGTGCTCTGGACCTCAGACTGGGCCTAAGGTTCTTCTTCCAACAAGATAATAACCCTAAGCACACAGCTAAAATAACAAAGCAGTGTCTTCAGAACAACTCTGTGACCATTCCTGACTGGCCCAGTCAGAGCCCTGACCTAAACCCAATTGAACATCTCTGGAGAAACTTGAAAATGGCTTTCTACCAACGCTCACCATCCAACCTGAGGGAACTGGAGAGGATCTGCAAAGAAGAATGGCAGAGGATTCCCAAATCCAGGTGTGAAAAACTTGTTGCATCACTCCCAAGAAGACTCATAGCTGTACTAGCTCAAAAGGGTGCTTCTACTCAATAATGAGAAAAGGGTCTAAATACTTAAGACCATGTGATATTTCAATTTTTCTTGTTTAACAAATTTGCTAAAATATCTACATTTCTGTTTTTTTTCTTTCAAGATGGGGTGCTGTGTGTACATTAATGTGCAAAAAATAGAACTTTATTGATCTTACCAAATGTCTGCAATGAAACGAAGAGTGAAAAATTTAAAGGAGTCTGAATACTTTCCGTACCCACTGTACCTCATTCACTGTCATTGAACCACAAAGCTCCGCTTCACAGCCTTTACTTACCACAACATAGGCAAAGGATAAGCGACGTGTTTTACTTTCTCTCACATGGGCATCACCCTTTGTAACAAGTATTTGCCTGCTTTGAGCCAGTTAATAATCTCCTCCATGGCAAAAAAATTCCGCACAGGTAATAGTCTCTTCAGACTCCAGCAATTACACACTGTATTAGGTGTGTCTCTTAGCAGTACTGCTTCACATTCAGGCCGTGCCAATTATGCCCTTTGCATCCTCCACCATATGTAATGCTTCACTCTCATCTGAACGCCATCTTGGACCATCATGGAGGTATTTAGCTCTCGGATCGCCGTTTTTGGTAGAAAGGTATTGGCACGCTGACACAAGGCTTCTGTTTTAAACTGGCCTCAGCCAGCTTTTATTCAGGCGTAGAATACAAAACATAAATCATAAACAGAAAACCTCAGGCCGTCTGGCCACTAAATACACATATGCAGTCCCTGTCTATCCGTGGCCACGGCCTGTCGCCGAGTACCACAACACACTTTTACCCAGCTTCCTGCTGGGTTCTGGCTTCTCCTAAGCCTCTGGGGGCCAGAGCCTCTTGTCGGCTCCTCTACTGTTCCACACTGCCAGGAAGCAGACCACCCCCACTCCCCCCCCCCCCCCCATCACCTGCAGTCCTAGGCTTTTTACAGGCATCCAGGGACCTGTTGAAAGCCTGTCCTGGAACATGGGAACGGCAACCCACCCAACGCTGTTGCCGTCCCAGGAAACGCAACCCATCACAAGCCGCACAGCAGCCATGCTAGCTACCTGTGTCAGTAACCTAAGGTTAGTGACGTCAAATAGCTGCCTTCCCCCACCGAAACCAGGTTTTCGGTGGCACGTCTGCGGCAGGTATTCTGCTTTTTTTCCACCTATTGGCAGGAACATGTGACTGCCTGCGGTCGCTTTGCCACTATATGTGTGTGTGTGTGTGTTAAACAGCTTTATAAATAACTTTTTTTTGCAATGAGGCAAACTTTGGCTGCTGATTGTGGTCAAGTCAACATGAAATAGATACAGGTTCCCTCACTGAAGTAATGTGAAACTTAATCTGAAATGCTATGGTGTTTCAGAGAAAATACAATTTGAGGTAGAACCAGGCACAAAGAAATGTGTACCTGCAGAAACCGAGGAATCTGATTTACAGCTTCGCATGCCCCAGACTGGCTTAAAGCGATTTTCCCATCTGGCTGTTTCACAGAGCCTATCATCACAGTCATGTTCATGTTCCCACTTCTTGTTTAGGCTGTGGGTAGTTCCACAGCAATTACTGACATTTAAGCTCTACTATTCCTAGCTGAGCCTGTTAGAGAGACATTGGTGATGGCTAGGTTTTAACAGGTCACAAGGCTATAGAGCGCTAAAAGGTTAAAGTTAAAATAAGACATGACAGGTGACAACAGCATCCCAACCAGGGCTGTTACAGCATAGAAAGGTGGTTGTAACTTAGAAAACCTTCTGAAAACAGGGTGGAGATAAGAACTACTCCAACTCTGAAAAGAAGCAAAATTAGAACAGCAATGAATTTGGTAATAGTCTGTTGCCTACATATCTAAAGCTAATGGAAATACTCCTTTATCTCTTACTATCAGGGCCGCCGCTGGAGCGTCTGGGCCCTCCCCCGTTGGCCAACCCCAGCCGCTTCGCTCCACAACCCCTCCGGCTGACTCCTCTGCCACATCCCCCCGTTCCGCAACTACCGCCACCCCCAGAAAAAGAAAAAATTGTTTCTGGGGTCACAAGAAAAAAAAATACAATAGCGCCATTGTTTTTGGATTTAATTTTTGATGGATTTTACAACGTACAGTTTATCTGCATTTTGTAGGTCAGTACATATACAAGGATGCTGCATGATTACCACTATAATGTTACTGACCAAACCAATATGCCCAGACCAATGTCAACAACAATGTACAAAGACTAAATAGTACCGTCAAACATCAAACCATATAATGAATATCACCACCTTAATGTTACTGACCAAATAAGCATACTAAGACCAATATCGCCAAATAACAACAATATACAAGCACCTAATAATACCACCAGATCATCATCACATATCTCCACCATAAAAATTCTGAATAATACCGCCATACTGTTACTGAATAGAAATTACACCAAGAGCCATAGTTCCTCCATACAGTGACCCTATAGTGGTAGATACCAGGTGCACAGGTGCTTTCCAAACTGTTTACTTAAATTTAGGGCCTCACAGGTGACGTCTTGTCTGATGAGTCTTTCACTTTCTCTTTTCTTCTCCATTCAGTCCTGACCTCAATGATAATTTCTTCCGTCCACCATTTGTCCCTGCAGAATTTACAACGCAAACACCTGAGACTCCTAATTTTTTTTTTATCAGCATTTTCCCAACTGTGTGCCCTCCCCCATGTACAAACTCCCCATCCATAGTTGCTCAAATGGTAATAATTACCCCCTGGTAATTATGGGGACCCAGTCGGTAGGCAGGTAGGTTAGGGGCCCCCAGTTGGTATGTAGGTACATTGGTGTCCCCGGGCAGTAGCTAGGTAGTTTGGGGTCCCCTGGCGGTAGCGAGGTAGCTTGGGGCTCCCGGTGGTAGCTAGGTAGCTTTGTGCCCCCGGGCGGTTGCTAGGTAGCTTATTGCCCCTGGAAGGTAGCTAGATAGCTTGGGGCCCCCGGGTGGTAGCTTAGTAGCTTGGAGCCCCAAGCGGTAGCTAGGTAGCCCACGGGCAGTAGCTAGGTAGCTTAGAGCGCCCGGACGGGAGCATGGGCCCCCCTGTAGGTAGCTTAGGGCCCCCTGTCGTTTAGGGACCTCTGTAACTTAGGGCCCCCGGTAGGTAAGTACTCACCTTTTCACGCTCCCCCGGTATCTCCGTCTGCTCCCGGCCCCAACCCAACTGCTTTAGACTTGGGGGCTAGAACTGTAAGCTGGACAGGCAGCGCAATGATGTCACTTACTTTTGCTGCCTGCACAGCAATGTACATCTTAAAGGGGTTGTCTCACTTCATTGATTAATTTTACCTTAGTCCTGTTGTCTTGGTTTCACTTTGAATTCAGGGGCCTGTTTAATGGCTTCTACTAGGCTGCAGCTATAGCAACCAGTGCTGGCAGCCTATCATGAGAAATTGAACAGGTTTGTAGCTATAGGGACCTGAGGAGGTGATGCAGCCCATATATGAGGGGATATCTCAGAATAGATAGTATGCTTTTAATGGACATATATTGCAAAGTGACTTGTTTTTGCATGATCTTTAACATAAAAAGCAATCCTTGTATTGAAACAACCCCTTTAATTGTATGCGTGTCGCAAGGACATGCATACAATTAAGATAGCTGCCATGGTAGCCACCTGTGGCCTGTTCTCCCTGCCAATTCTGTGAAACAAAGGGGCGGTACCTGCCGACGGCAGCGGGCCCCCCTTGCTTCACAGACTGGCCGGGCCCCGTATGGCAGTACTGCCTGTACGGCCCTAACAGCAGTCATGCTCACTATATGTGCATTTTGGAATAAAAACATACTTTCCAACAATGGAGTAAGCCAGTGGCAGTTTCATCCACCTGTGAAACAGCTGACAGGTTCCTTTTAACTCCTTACCGCCACAGTCGGTTTTGACCTCTATGACGGAGCCCCATTTATCAAATCTGATATGTGTCACTTTATGTAGAAATAACTTTTTAATGCCTTTTCTATCCAAGTGATTCAGAGAATGTTTTCATGTGACATATTGGGCCTGATTTATCAAAACTGTCTAAGGCCGTGTTCACACGGCTTATTCCCGACGGATTTGTGCGCCGTATTGAGCGCACAAATCCGTCGGGAATAAGGGGCAGGACGGGGGCGGGGCCGGAGCGCGGCGGGGGCGCTGCTCCCGGCCCCATAGACAATGCCTTGTTTACGGCGTGTCCGCACCGTAAATAATGTGCATGTCACTTTCTCCCCCCGCGGCGGATTTGCCGAGCGAGGAGGAGCGACGGATTCCACTGTTCTCTCTGAGAGCAGTGGATTACCGTAATTGCTGCCGCGGTTTTGGCGCCGTACTGGAGCTCAAATCCGGCGCGCAGTACGGCGCCACTACGCGGCAGAATAAGCCGTGTGAACGAGGCCTAACAGTAAGAATGTCTTAGTTGCCCATGGCAACAAATCACAGCTCAGCTTTTATTTTTGAAACACATCTAATACATAAATCAGTGGCACACTAAAGACTAACTAAAACCTCAATTTATATAGGAATATAGGAAATGCTTTACAGCTAAGGAAAATATGAAAAACCTGGGACTCTTAGTTTACAGTATTTGATCAAAGATTGTATTAAGCTCACCTCCCAACACGTCAAGGGGTTCCCAGAGCAGGTGAGTCCCTACACTAAAACATGTTACCTTGCTAGGAGATCCATTCAGACTCCCACTTCCCCAGGAGTGATAGGAACCTGCAATTGAATTAACCTGCACGGATTTAAAAGAGGTGGCTGAGTGCAGCAAACCAATGAGATTGCCATCTCCCAAATAGACTACAAAAATGTAAAAGGCTGTGCACATCTAAAATATACTTTGAAAACGTAAGCATAGGTGCACACTGAAAAGGCAATGACATACATCTAATACATAAATCAGTGGCACACTAAAGACTAAGTAAAACCTCAAGTTATATAGGAATATTGGAAATGCTTTACAGCTAAGGAAAATATGAAAAACCACCTCTTTTAAATCCGTGCAGGTTAATTCAATTGCAGGTTTCTATCACTCCTGGGGAAGTGGCAGTCTAAATGGACTCATAGCAAGGTAACATGTTTTAGTGTAGGGACTCACCTGCTCTGGGAACCCCTTGACGTGTTGGGAGGTGAGCTTAATACAATCTTTGATCAAAAACTGTAAACTAAGAGTCCCAGGTTTTTCATATTTTCCTTAGCTGTAAAGCATTTCCTATATTCCTATATAACGTGAGGTTTTACTTATTCTTTAGTGTGCCACTGATTTATGTATTAGATGTATGTCATTGCCTTTTCAGTGTGCACCTATGCTTACTTTTTTAAAGTATATTTTAGATGTGCACAGCCTTTTACATTTTGTAGTTTATTTTTGAAACAGCTGTGGAGAAATGAAAGCTAAGTCCTGATTGGTTGCTATGGGCAACTAAGACAGTCTTACTGTTAGACAGTTTTGATAAATCAGGCCCAAATTGTGCTTTAAGTTAGTAATAAATTTTGGTTCATACAATCCTTATTTGTGAAAAATATCAATGTTGTGAAAATTTGAAAACATTTGCCATTTTCACAGTTCAAAACTTTCTGCACATAAGACAGTTATTCCACACAAAATAGTTTATAACTAGCAATCACCATGTCTATGGTAGGTTGGAATAATTTTTTAGGAGGCTTAGAAATTTAGTAGACGTTTTTCACATTTTCAAGAAAATTTTCAAATTAGATTTTGTTTTAGGGACCAGTCCAGTTTGGACATGGCTTTTAGGGGCCTCTGTATTAGACACCCTCATAAATGACTCCATATAAGAAACTGCACCTCTTAAACTAGTTCAAAAAAGCAGTTAGAAAGTTTTTTAACCTTCTAAGTGTTTCACAGGAATTCATTCAAACTAGAGTTGAAATGTCACTTTTTTTTTTTTTTGCAGATTTTCTGTTCTAATCCATTATTTACTGGAACACGGTAGATGTTACCAGCGAAATGCAACTCAAGAATGATTCCCCTGATTCTGCCATTTTTAGAAATATTATATGTGGCCTATTTGACTCAACCGCAAGCCTCAGAAAAGGAGGTAGCATTCTGGCAGAATCAGGAGCCAAGCAGTAGATCAGGGCAAGAGGCAAACAGGAGAGTGGTCAAAGCACTCAATCTCTGCATATGACGCCGAGCATGTGCAAAAAAATTAAGCCAATAATCAGCAAACAAAAAACGCTCACAAAATCACTAACAGATACCAATAATTGGCCAGGAAGAAAGGGGGAAGTGTGAAGAAAGGGAGAGGGATCCTAAAAAAAAAAAAAAAAACAGGCATAATTTAATTCATGCATAGTGTGCATTGGCCCTTTAAATCAGAAAGGACCAGAGCCCTCTGGTCCTTTATGATTTAAAGGGGCAATGCAAAGGGTGAAAGCACACAGCGGAGCTGAGAAAAAAGGTCAATGGAGAGTAGAGGATAGAAAGTGTGAGAGACAAGATAATGGGCATGGACCATTAAGTGCTCTGTGACAAAAAGATCTTCCAGAAGTCATCCCATTATAGAAAGAACATGCTTTAGGGGACTTATCTATGGGTGTATTGTGAATTGTGGGCCCACAGGTGTTTCACAGTTTGTTAAACATTAAGATGTGGAAATAGAAAAAAAACTCCAGCAATTCTGCAATTGTTTTTTGGGTTTTATTTTTACAGCATTGGCCATGCAGTATAAATTACATAAATTTACTATGCTTAAATTTTATATGTATTTTGTGTTTTACTACTTTTACACAATAGAAATTCATTTGTAAAAAATTACTATGTCGTCATATTCTGACATCCATAACTTTTTTCTGTATATGAAGCTATGTTTGGTCTTTTATTTTTGCGGGATGAGTTGATGTTTTGGGGTTCATATGACACTTTGATCGCTTTTTATCCAGGATTTTGGGAAGCAGGATAAACAAAATGCAGCAATCCTGCTAGTGTTTTTTTATTTATTTTTTACAGAGGTCATCATGTGGTATAAAGGACTTGTAAGCTTTACTCAGCAGGTGAATATGATTACAGCAACACCAAATTTATATATTTTTAATGTTTAATGAATTTTACACAATAGAAACACATTATAAAAAAAAGCCATAGCTTATTTATTTTTCTGCATACAGAGCTTTGTAGGGGCCTAATTTTTCAGGATGAGTCAATGTTTTCATTGGTACCATTTTGATGGGGACATGATTTTTGATCGCCTTTAAATCCATTTTTTAGGAGGCAGAAAATATTTTTTGGACATCATACTAGATTTTGTATACTTTAAACTTGTGGTTGCTTTTTGAAATCATATTTTAATGCGTCATTGACTATTCACATTAATTAAAACTAAGGCTGGATTCATAAGAGGTGAATCGATGTCTGTATGTCTGTATTTTGTTGTTCTTGTAAACCAAATATAAAGATTGAGCAAAACTTGGCAAAGGAAGTTGGGATTTTCTGGTTTAGTTCTGAATATAAGCCTTTGTTTTGTGTAATATAGGTTGTCTACAAATGACACATCTGCATTCCCAGGGCAACAGCAGGAAGACAATAATCCTGATTTGTGGCACAACTCTCTTTCTGCGGGTGTATATATAAGGCGGTAGTGACACAGTGAAACAATTTATGACAGCAGTCTGCTTTTCTCCCAGGTAAGACTATCATCTATAAAATTAGTTTTATAAACTTATTGTCGCCAATATACTTTCTCGTCTTTTTCTGTCTGTATATAGATGTTCTGTTTGGGTGGATGATTCAGCCACTGTTATGTACTGTATACTACCCCTTATGTATGGAAGATGAATGGACCATGGAAAAAGCCAAGTATTTTTCACATTTTGTCTCACCCCTACACCCCTCATAGCTTGGTTTTGATCAGTTAGTAGCTTTTTACTATGGAATGTTTGTCTGTAATTTTACCATTTAAATATGTTGGCACTATATAAAGATCATTATTATTTTGCAAACTACAAACAATTTATGGTAATTTTTATAGCACTAAAAGGGCTACATTTAAGTAAAACCAACTGCATTACATTAGTACCTATGCTGATACTCATGACTCATCTTTTACTGAAAAACTGAGTCACTCTGTAATAAGAAATCAGGGTGTACAGTATCTTACAAAAGTGAGTACACCCCTCACATGTTTTGAAAATATTGTATTATATCTTTTCATGGGACAATACTGAAGATAAAACACTTCAATTCAATGTAAAGTAGACCGTGTACAGCTTGTATAACAGTGTAAATTTGGGGTGTCCTCAGAATAACTCAACACAGCCATCAGTGTCTAAACTGATGGCAACAAAAGTGAGTACACCCCAAAATGAAAGTGGACAAATTGTGCCCAAAATGTCAATATTTTGTATGGCCACCATTATTTTCCAACACTGCCTTTACTCTCTTGGGCATGGAGTTCACTAGAGCTTCACAGGTTGCAGCCACTGGAATCTTCTTCCCTCCTCCTTGATGATGTCAAGGAGCTGATGGATGTTAGAGACCTTGCCCTTCTCCACATTCTGTTTGAGGATGCCCCACAGATGCTCAATAGGGTTTCGGGCTGGAGACATGCTTGGTCAGTCCAGCACCTTTATCCTCATTTTCTTTAGCAAGGCAGTGGTCATCTTGGAGGTATGCTATGGGGTCGTTATGTTGGAATACTGCTCTGCAACCCAGTTTCCAAACAGAGGAGATCATGCTCTGCTTCAGTATGTCACAGTAGATGTTGGCATTCATGGATCCGTCAATGATTGTAGCTTCCCAAAGCTGGCAGCAATCATGAAGCCCCAAACCATGACACTCCCACCACCATGCTTGGCAAGGCCTGTTCTGAGAGGAACCTTTCTTATCTTGTATGGTTTTGGCCACCGTGCTGCAGCTCAGTTTCGGTGTGTTGGCAATCTTCTTATAGCCTAGGTCATCTTTATTTAGAGCAAAAATTCTTATTTCCAGATCCTCAGACAGTTCTTTTCCATGAGGTGCCATGTTAAGCTTCCAGTGACCAATATGAGAGAGTGTGAGAGTGATAGCACCACATTTAACACACATTGCTCCCCATTCACACCTGAGACCTTGTAACACTAATAAGTCACATGACACTGTGGAGGGAAAATGGCAAATTGGGTACTGTTTGTGTATTTTCACTTAGGGGCGTACTCACTTTTGCGGTCAGCGATTTAAACATTGATGGCTTTGTGTTGAGTTATTTTGAGGGCACACCAAATTTACACTGCTATACAAGTTGTACACTGACTACTTTACATTGTATCAAACTGTCATATCTTCAGTGTTGTCAAATAAAACGATATAATGAACTGTTTACAAAAATGTCAAGGGTGTACTCACTTTTGTGAGATGCTGCAGTAACTGCTTACCTATGGCCTTAGAATTAGGCTTGAAAATACAAAATCACAAAAATTTACAAAATGGACAGGCAAGAAACAACCTTTGCATCTACAGTTTAAACACTTGACCCCGAGTTTAGTTGTACAATGTTATTAATAATTATTATATTATATCGCTTATCACTTCTGATTATTGCTATGTTCCGACTATTCACATCTTGTTTATGACTCTAACCACATGGCTTTAATCTGAATACAACTCTTTTGCCCCAAATGTTGTGCATCATTTCAATTTATTCTATCTTTTGATAAGATGCGAGCACTGATATGTGACGAAACTATGATTTTTATAACTATAGAGGAAATTGTGCCCCATTTGTCCACTGGTCTGTTGTTGACTGAAATTCCTGGAGCCCAACTTCTACATGGCAGACTCCAATGTTGCGGTTTGTCATAATAATAGGAACTAAGGGTGTTCATAGTATTAAGATATTCTTTTGTGTATAGCCCCATGACATCAAAATCCACTATAGACAACATTTTCTGGTGTAACTGCCATTATGGGGCCTTCAAGGGGACACATTAAGCAATGCTAGTGACCATTCTGATGTAATTGTCACTGTGATGTCAGCATACTTATGATGTCACCATATACATAGGAGCCCAACAGGGGGGAGTCTCCAGCTCATGAGCTTGACAAACCCCCAATCATGGAAGGGAGATATAAAACAAAACTCTGGCATTATTCCACAGGAAAGTCTCACATGGCTAGCATCCCCATGTAAATGCACACAGATCACAGAGAAGTTCAAAGCAAGCATTCCAAGGCCATGGCGTTCACCCAGCTGATGAACAAGAATTGATTTATTGCAATTTGTAATCTCAGGTTATAGAGAAAAGGATATGCTCACTGCATGCCTAAGATCGTTTCACATATGGGAGATCACGTATATGCACGTCCTTACATCACAATCTATACAGAAATAAATCCACTTTAAAACAATTCTAAAAAATGTTAAAAAACATATGATAGAGAAAAGATGACTGTGATCATTAAGCTCCATCAATCCTAGGGCTTCTGTTCTCAGAATCCATTCGGGCTTCACATTGCAACAGCCGTGTATGTATTTTAACCCCCCTGCCAGGAGAAAGAATACACTGTAAGCCTACAAAACGTATCGCTGTGATGTCATTGTTATGTACCTCACATGTGTGAAATGAAGCGAGGAGCACCCTTACCTGTCCTGAGGGAGTACAGGTGTTCTCTAATACATATGAATAGTGGTCTAATAGTCTTACCTGTATAAAATATGTCACAACTACACCACATAAAATAAACTATAAAATTAGAGCTGCATGGACTTTATATTCCGCACCACGTACCTTAAGGACAGAGTTATCATCTATGTGTTTACAAAACGAACAGTTACCACATCTATGATTCCCCTGTGGAATCGCTTTATCTAACCATGTATTCCGTGTTTTTTTCATTCTTCCACTGACAAATTCATCCCTAAGGTTAGTACGCCTACTAAATGAGATTATAGGTAATTCACTTGTTTTCTCTCTCAAAGTTTCAACGTACTCCAACAACTGCAAATGTTTTCTTACTGTATGTTTTATGTGTTCAGCTAATGGGCTATATTGGAAACAGAAGATACATCTTTCAGATTTTTTGCGTTTCTATTTCTTAAAAATCAAATGCTTCCTTTTATAAAAGCCTGTAATATCATGTGTTCACTATAACCTCTATTCCATAAACGATTTATTAATTCTATAGATTGTTCCACAAAATATTCACTATTATTCATTTTTAACCTCATAAATTGCCCACAGGTTAAACCTCTCATGACCTCAATTAGTATTTCATCAAAGCAGTGTTGGCCCTGTAATCCTATGCCTTCAGCAATTATCACCTGTTTTGGAGTCTTAAAGAGTACATACCATTCCTTCGGCAAGACCACCCCTGCTGACAGCTGCATCCATTAAGACTGCAAGAAGTGAAGACTTTTGGTGCTCAGCTTATAGGGTTATCAGTCATTGTGATGTCACTGCTTTATCCACCCTAATCTGTGATGTCACCACCGATTCACGCGCCTCAAAAGGAGACAGTCTGGCGAAGGCATATACCCTCTTCCCTCCAATGCAGCACATTATCTCCAAATCTTCAGCATTTCTAGTGTTTTCAACCCATTTTCAACAAAGATTTTTTATAGATGCTGCATCCAAACCCAGAAGCAGCACAGTTCTCACTGTTCTTTCAGAATACAACTTTTATTCTCCCTTTTCTCATCAGAAGATTCTCTTTTCTCTCTTATTGCATCAGCATCTGAGCACTTCTGCCCCGTCACCTGATTAGTCTCTGATGCTGCTGGACAGCATATCAACTGTTTACCAGCCAATATGCATGGCTTATTTATTCTGCAAATTCACAATTATATGAAAGATATTGTCTGACAAAAAATTTTTTAAAAAAATCTCTGTCTCTCTTAAAAACCTGAGCCTCCATATGCACCCCACTTTCTTCCTTATGTCAAAAGTCTTGGGAGATAGGACTAAAGTGATGTGGCTTAAAAGGTCTCCTAGAAGCTAAACCCCTTTGATCACATGATCTCCCAGGCCCAACGCACAGCTGTTTCTGGTTTGCCAAGGCAGAACTATGGAGCTTCCCATCATTAAACAGCAGATAGGAAACTGAAGAAAATGGAATTAAAGTTGCTTTAAAAAGTCTAACTATGGTAGAGGTATAATTTAGAAAATATTTTTTTTTTCCACTAGGTTTACTTACGGTATATAGCACAAAAAAGTACAATAAGAATTAAGTAAAAGAGTGACAGACGTATACTGAGGGAGAGAGATCATGCAAAATGGGAAGGAGACAGAAGGTAATGGAAGTAATTAGTCATATGGTACTGAAGGGGCAGCAGGGTTACTGAAAGTGAAGAATGTGAGATTATGTAACCCACCCTCGAATGTACAGCGTCCTGGAAATTATGGCGCTTTAAAATAAATAAAATGCCTTGGTGAGTTAATGGCAGCTTAGAGCAGAGATATATGTAGGGTACGGGTCATAGACGGCCTTGTACGTCACTGTTAATATTTTGACGCTAATTCGCTCAGCCTTTGGGTTTGGTAGAGGGTGGAGATGTATTTACTGGGCAGCACACTGAATGTATCAGTCCCTCTCTATAAATAATTGGCAGGAATGGCAGTTTTAAGATACACACACACACAAATGTCCTCTGTTTTCATTATTTGTAACAAACACCTGCCAAAGTAAATACAGACAATACCATGATGTTATAGGTGCAGTAATGTGGCCATATGACTTCTCAAGTTTAATGTGGATCAAGGTTTGCACTAAAGGACCAGAAAACTAAGAACGGCAGTTTTGTTTTTGCTCTATAAAAGCAAAATGGGGTAGGGTGTGCAGATTTTTTTCCTTTAGGCTAGCAGGAGCATTCCGTGACTATAAGGCAACTAGACTACAAAAGGATTTTTTCAAGGATAAAGTCTACACCGAGTCCTCCCTTCCTACCAATTTTTTAAATCCGAAATGCTTTCCGGGGTCAAACCAGGAGGTTTTTCCGGGGCCCCTTTCCTCGGGGGGCTCTCGGGTTTCCCCCCCTTCCCCTGTTTCTATTTTACTCATGGTAGCTTCTAACATACACTACTCACAAAAAAGTTAGGGATATTTAGCTTTTGGTTGAAATTCAAGATGAACATAAAATGTTTTGTTTTTTTTTAAATGAACTAAATGAAACCATCTCTTAATTTTAAAAGGGCTAAAACCTTCACATTTTTTAACTGTAATTTTTCAGGACTTTTTAGAAAACTTGCTGTTTTCTCTAAAAGAAACTTAATGGCAAAAATTCAAAAACAGTTGTTTGACCCCAGAAAAATTTTAGAGAATAAATTTTTAAAATTGGGTTTTTAAAACAGGGGCCCTAAACATGCTGTTCACTTTTTGGACTTTCATGAGACCAAGAAAAACCCCTTAAAATTGATTAACATCCCTGTTATTGGGGAGGTTTTCAAGCGGGAAAGCTCTCAGGTGGAAGGGGCCCCACTGAGTTTAGAGTGTCCAGAGTTACAGTTGCAGGTTACAGAGAGACGGGAAGATCACAGAAACCCAAAGTGGGGACGTCCTTTGGCTAATCCACACTCATGACCGCACTTTGTAAAAAAATGCCTTGAAAAACCAATAATAATGCCACCAATTTCCGGGCAGATTAAAAGGGGAAGTGAGAGGCAACCAAGAGTCAATCAGCCAAACCCAAAACCTTTTTAAACATCAGCGTATTCCTGCTAAAACGACGGCAAGGTTACCGGGCCTTGGCTGATGCATAACATTTCCTCCTTAAACATCTTCAGCATCGTTAGCGGCCATCATTTTTGATCAGGGTGAATCACTAAACAGCACTGAGGGCTACTGGTCCTTCAACCAGCATAGATGCTCCCTAGCCCATCCAAGATGAAGATGACAGACAGTGAGCCCTAGTGCTGGACCCCCCAAATTGTTCTTGCCTACTTGCCGGCCCGACCCTAAATTTCGGAAACCCAAATGGGGAACGTTCTGAAACACTGTTTAAAGGACAAAGAATAAGCGGGAAAAACCCAAACAAAGAGGGGGAAACAAATACAGGTCAAACCTAGGCATAATTTTGGGGGGGGTGGGGGGGGACGGGGTCCCCCCCACTTTTTTTCGGGGGGGGGGGGGGGAACATTCCCCCACTTTTTAGCCACTTCAATAAAAAAAATCCATATGAAAGCATAAAAAAACCCGGAAAAAAAAAATAGCCCGCTCCCAGCAAATTTATCAAACTTGTAACCCCAAATTCCTAAATATGTCATTTTCAGAAAAATGAAAAAAAATTGGGGTTTTTCTTTATTTTACATTTTTTAATTGTCATTTGAAAAATTGACTGAAAGGAAATTTAATTTGGGCGTGGAAAATTCTCAAATTGCACCAGTTTTCATGATGTAAACGTAAGATTTGATTGGGATAAAACTGGGGATAGAATTACATGTTCGCAATTTTTTTCAGTATTAATGTTTCCAAATATTTTAAAATTTTCCCAAATTTTGGGTTAGTTTTTGTCTTTGGAATTTTAGGGTAATCAAACCTCAACATTAAACACCAACCAAAATTTTATTGTGGGAAAAATGTGAAAAAATTTTTAAATGCAGAAAATTTTTCCAACTAAAATTTTAACTTTTTAAATATGACATGCAAATTAAAAAAATTTTAAAATGATCAAAAAAGGGGACCAAGAAAACGGGGGGAAAAAAAAAATTCCCTTTTTTTAAGGGAATTCAAGTCTGACAGTGGGGCATCCCCTGAAAAGGGAGGGGCTTCTCTAAATCCAGACTTACCTTTATAATAAAAACCCAAACCCTTATAATAAAAACAAACCCAAAACATATCATACAGTTTTTAAATTTCATGAAAAAAAAAACTCGAACCTTTTCCCCCTCAACTTTGCCCGTTAATATCGAAAAAACACAGAATAAAATTGTTAAAGAAGTTTTTTTAAACATTTTTGCTGCTTTTGCCCCATTGCCTCAATGAACTCATTACAAGGGGACTTTGATTTTTCCAGGCGATCAATGTATTTGAGGAGGATGAATTTTAACCCTTTGCCCCCTTATTTTTGTGCTTTTTTTGGGGGACGGGATAGGACCGCCTCAAGTGTCAGTGCATAGTGGAGCGGGCCTGATTGGAAGACGGGAGTCGGGCGGGGGCGGGAAAAACCAATAAAGAATGCGCCCCACAGTCCAGCACACTCGTTTCTGAGGTTTGGGGTGGGAAATCTTTCCCCCCCTCATAACCACTTCCTTTTATTTTTCCCCCCTCTAAAGGGGAAAAAGGGGAAGCTCCTGCTGAATTAATCAATGGCCCCAAAGGCCCCCCCCTCTAAAGGGGAGGAAGAACCCTGCCGCCCTGAAACCAGACTACGGGACAGCTAAGGGGGGGACGGGGGTGCTAGGTTTTGGGTGTTGCATGTGGTAGGGTAAGGTACGGGTATATTGAGTTTTTTTATATACTCTATGTACACCATGTGTCTAGTGTAAATAAAAAAAAAATTTTACAATATATATATATATAATTTTTTTAAATAAAATATAAAATACAAAATACGAAAAAAAAAATAAAAAAAATTGTTGTTCGTCTTAAAAAAGGGAAAACCCCCCGCGCTTAACCGTATTTCCCGGCAAAATTTGCTGAAAAGCCGAAGTACCGCGTAACTACAAAAATTCAAAGTTTTTCATTTTTTAAAACCCTTTTTCCCGACATGAAAACCTTTCCACGGAGAAAGAAGTCCCAAAAGCACTTTTTTCCGGGCCCTTTTAACGTGGGGGGAAATTTAAAGGGGTTCTGGGTTCGCCCTTTCAGCATTTTGGAAGTGTGGACGGGAAAGAGTGCACAGTTTTTTGTTTTCCGCTAAAAAGCCATGTGAACATACCTTTAAGGGGTATGTTGCGTCCGGCGCCCGATACCCTCCCGGGGCGCCGCGCAGCTCGGGCCCCGGCCCCGGGACGGGTGCCCCGCCGCCCGGGTGGGGGGGCGGGGGCGCACTCGGGCCCCCCCCCCGGCGGTCACCACTTCCCCGGGGCGCGCTCCTGTCTCCCCGCGGGCCCTGCTGCCGGCGCGCGCGTCCCTGTGATCTAAGGCGCGCGCGGGCCCGGGCCCTTCTGGAATTTAAAGGGGTTTTTCCCGGTAATTGGGTAAATTGCCGGGCACTGCCTCTATTTCATTTGGGCGCTTCCGCCGGCTCCCTGCCGGATTTTTTTTTTTTGGCCTTGCCTTATTGAAAAAGGGCGTTCCTTTTGTTTTCGTCCGATCTACCGTTTTCCGTACCCTTTGGCCCCGCTTTGACCACGTATCCCTGCCCCTGCCCTAAACCCCCCTTCCTTTCCTGGGACCACAAACCAAAGTTCCTGCCCTTTACCCCCTTTCCCTGACCCCGACTCGAGCCGGGCCTGCGATTTTTGCCCCCTTAAAAACTTCGGCTGCCACCGCCGCAAGTCACGTCGGGGGAAAAAAAAAAAAAAAAGCCCTTTGGAAGACTCCCGCCCAAGCAAGTCCATCCCGCTTTGCGGCGGCTCTGGTAAAATACTGGGACCTACATAGTTTCCCCTTTCCCCGGCGGGGGGTTCCCCAAACGCTTGGGGGTTGGCCCAGTGGATCCCTTCCGGCCCGGAACCGTAACAGAAAAGACCCGGGGCCAGGGGGGGATCCCGCCAAGGCACCGCTGCCCAGGGGGGCGGACCTCCCCGGGTTTGGTGACCGACAGTCTCAGCAACGGGCCCAGAGGGGCAACAGCGGGAAATAAGTTGACCGCCATGGTGCAGAAAACTCTTTCCCCCCCACCCAACCCTCCCCCTCCTCCTGGGGACGCTCCCCTCCGGGGGGCTCCACTGGCTCCGTTGGGACCCAAGCCCGTTTGTCGCTGCCTCCAAAATTTGACGGTGATCCCAAGCTCTGCAGGGGTTTCCCTCCCCCGGGGCACCAAAGCCCCATTTAGTTTAAAGGGGCCAATTTTTTGTCAGAACGTTTCCCAAAATTGGGGTTTGTGGTTTAGCCTGTTGTCCGGGAAAGGGCCCCCCTGGGTTAAAGCCTCTTTTTGGGACAGGAGCGATCCCGGACTGCGGATCTGCAGGCCCTTTCCCCCGCTTAATTTTCCCCAGTGTCTTCGAGGAACCAGCTTTGAGCCTCCTCCTTCGGGGACGGCAAATCTTGAACCTACGCCAGGGGGAAAATTCAGTCGGAAAAGTAAACCCGTACATTTTCGACCCCGGGGATCAGACTTTTTCCCCGGGAAAAGATGGCCCCCCTGCGCGGCCCCCTTTAAGAAAGGCCTTTCCAGCCGTATCAAGGAGCCCTTGCCGCAAGGGGAAATTTTCCATCCTCTTGGGGGGAGTTAATTTCCCCCTGGCCACACCTTGAAAGTTCGCTTCGCAGAGAGGGAAGAGCTCCGCCAAGAACCGACCCTGGCGCGGGCCCCGGGCCCTCGCCACGCCGGCTCCGGTTTTTTTCCCGAGACCCCCCTCTGGGCCCCTTCCTTACCATTGAGGAGGGGAAAAAATGCAGGTGGATCAAGTCCACATTTTTTGAAACAGGGAAAATTTTTCCCCTCCCCCGTGCACAGAAGCTATGTCTTACTTTGGCCATCCCGGATCATTTTCGGGGGAGCTGTCCGCTTCGGGCCCCCCCCGTCCGGGAAACGCCCGCCCCTAGGCTATGTTGGGGAGGCGTCCCTAGGTGTAAATCTTCCTCTCCACGCCTTTCTATTGGGCCGGGGAAATCAACTTGGGCCGGGGTTTTTATTCCCCGGGTCCTGCGTTCCGGACTCCGGTTCTGCCGGGAAAAATTTATTTCACCCGCCCTTTTATCCCCTTACCAGCTTTCCGTGGTTAGTCCCGGAGAAGCCCTTGGTGATATCCCCCCGTCACAGGGGAGGGTGTTGGGGGGGCCCCCCTTCCCCGGGACAGGACCAAGCCGGGGACTCTCCCCGTGGGCGCCCGCATAAAAAAAGAAACTCCCTCTACGTATTGCCTCGGTCCCCTTCCCCCTGCGATCCGTTTGGGGGTCCCGGGGGCGCGGGGCCATGCCCCTCCCCTTTTAATTTGGGGTGAGGCCCAGGTCGTGCGCTGGGGACCTAACTTCTGGAACCTTGTCTGGTGGCACCCCGCCCGGTTTCGCCCCCGTTCCTTCCCAACCCTCCCCAGGGCCCCTGCCAGGGTTGCCTACGGAAAACCGGGATTACGCGGACGTTTCTCGGGGGGAAGCAGGGCCCAGGGGGCCCTTTCCCCCTCATCGGCCCCTATGACTGCCCTATGATCTACTGCCGGGGGGGCCTTCCCCCCTGGGGCATCGGGGGACCCAGGCCAAAAACGACCTACATTCGGGAAAAAACCCGCAGAAGGGCTTTAAAACGCAAGTCCCCCTCCCCCCGGGGGGAGGATTTTTCTTCGTGCAGAAAAAAGAAAGGTTCTTTACGGGCCCTGTATTGACTATCGGGGTCTTAACAAAATCACGGTTAAAAAAACCCCTATCCCTTGCCGCTAACACGGAACTGTTCGACCGGCTTTCCCGGGGGGAAGAAAAATTTTTTCCCAAATTTGACCTGCGAGGGGCCCCCCAACCCCATCACATTTTGAGAGGGGGATGAGTGGAAGATTTCTTTTAACACACGGGATTGGGCACTTTGAATTCAGTCATGTCCTTCGGTCGGGGCAACGCCCCAAAAACCCGCCCCTTTCCCGGAATTTGTGAACGAAACTTCCGGGACTCCTTTAAACGTGTGTGGGGGTCTACCAACGACATTCTGGGGGGTTCCTGCCATGTGGAGATCTCGCTCTCCCCGTCCACCTGGTATTGGAGCGGGTTTCGGCCAACCCCCTCTACGCTAAGTTTGGGGAAATGTCTCTTCCACCAGACCACCTCCCGTTTTCCCTTTGGTTTTCATCTCGGACCGGGTTACAGATGGGTCCTCCAAAACTGTGGCGTCTTTTCCCGTGGCCCCGGCCGGTGGGGCCCACGAGCTATACAGCGCTTCCCGGGCTTCTCCCAATTATACCGCAGGTTTTTTCCTGCATTAAATTTTAAACCCTTGGGGGCACCTAACATTGCACTTATCAAAAAGAACTCCAACCCTAGGCAGTGGCCGCCAAAAGGGCCAAAAAAGGGGTTTCCAACTTAAGGAAGCCCTTTGCCTCGGCCCCGTTCCGACCAGATCGGATTCCGAGAAACCATTCTTTTGGGGGTGGAACCCCCTCCTCGGTTTTGGGGGTGGCGCAAATTTTTTACGCAGAAGGGGGCCTTTAAAGGGAAAAAGGTCACCTGGCCTTTTTTTTTCTTTTCCCAAAACTTTCTCCCCTGCGGAGAGAAATTACCCCCATCCCGGGGGGACCGGGGGTTGCTGGGTTAAACAAGCTAGCCCTAAGGAGTGGGGGTTATCCTGGAGGGTTCTCTCTACCCCATCACCATTTTCTCTGACCATAAAAACTTCAATACCTTTTAATTTGCCCCCAAAGCCCAACCCAAAGTCAAGCCAGGTGGTTCCCCGTTCTTCTCCCCTTCAATTTCCAGATACATTTTCGGCCAGAGAAAAAGAAGTCAGGGCCCAAGGCCCTCCCATGGGTTTGGGTTAGGAGGGCACACCCCAGCAAATAAAACCCGACCCTTTATCCCGGGGGCTCCCCGTAATCTGCGAAAGGTTTCCCCCAGGGAAAACTTTTTCCGCCTTTTCGCTCCGCAGGGGAAATTTTGAAAAGGGGGACACTGTTCTCTTGTTGGCCCGGTTCCCCCCAGGGGCACGGGAAATCCATTCCCCCTAATCCCGTTTCTACTGGTGGCCAGAGCTTGCTAGGGGCATCAAGGATTTAGGAAGTCCTGCTTTTCTTGTGCTCCCAAAAAAGACTCCTCGGGCCCCAAACCCGCGGGGTTTGCTCCAGCCGTGCCCATCCTAGGGCCCACTTGGATCATGTGGCAATGGATTTCGTCAGGATCTGCCCCCCCTCTTCGGGCAAAAGTCATCGGGGTCGCGGGGCCGGGTTTTTTTAAGATGGCGCACTTTATTCCGTTTTCCAGGGCTACCCCTCTTTCCCCCCATTGGGGCCCAAACCCTTTTTTCTCCACATCTTTTCCCCCTACAGGACTTCCGCACACATTGTTTGGATCGGGGGTCCAATTTTTGTCGAGGGTTTTGGCGGGCCCCCCTGCCCGGTTGCAGGGGAACCTCGATTCTCTTCCGCCTTTCCCCCCCGCAACAAAGGGGCCCAAATGGGGAGGATCAATTTAATTCTGGGGGGCATTTACGACATTTTTTTTCGGCTCACAGGTGACGGCCCGCTTTTCTTTTTTGAGGGGGATTTTTTCCCATAAATCCCTGGGTCGGAATCCCGGTAAACCCCCCCCATTTTTAAACGTCCTTTGGGCCCGGCATCCCCCCCCAAATTCCAATTTTCTCCATCCCCGGAAGTCCGGCAGCGGACATCTTGCCCAATATTTGGTCCATTTGGAAAAGACGGCCCCGTCTTTGGGAGCATGATCCGCACGGGGGAAGGGAAAGGGCCAACACCAAAAAATAGAAGGGCCCCCCCCAGTGTTTTCGCCGGGCGACAAGGCGGTATCGGCCAATAAAATCCGGCTGAAGTTCCCCCCGAAAAAAATTGGGGCCCCCGGTCGTAGGACCCTTTTGAAATACTCGCCCGCATCAACCCTGCCCCCCTACAAAAAATCCGGCTCCCACCCACAATGCGTATTCCCCCAAATCCTTTCCCCTTTTCCTTGTTGAAACCTGTGGTCCCAATCGTTTTTCCCAGAGGATCAAGCCTCCATCTTTGAAAAAGGAGGCCCCCCAAAACTTCAAATGTAAATAGATCCTAGACATAAGACCATCAAGGGAAGGCGGTTTTTTCCTGGGTTACTGGAAGGAGTTTGGTCCCGAGGAAAAACCCTGGGAGCCGGAGGACAACATCTTGGACCGTGAGTTGCTGCAGAGATTCCTCCAGGCCAGGAAGAAGGGGAGGGCTAAGGGGGGGGGGTACTGTTGCGTCCGGCGCCCGCGATCCCTCCTGCGGGCGCCGCCGCAGCTCTGCCCCGGTCCCCGGGACGGGTGCCGCCGCCGCCCGGGTGTCGGGCGGCGGGCGCACTCGCCCCCCGGCGTGTCACCACTTACCCGGCCGCGCTCCTGTCTCCCCGCAGTCTCCTGCTGTCCGGCGCGCGCGTCCCTGTGATCTAAGGCGCGCGCGCGCCGGCTCTGTGAGATTTAAAGGGGCAGTGCGCCGGTAATTGGGTAATTGCCGGGCACTGCCTCTATTTCACCTGGGCGCTTCCGCCCGCTCCCTGCCGGATCTTTAGTGCCTTGCCTATTGAGAAAGCGTTCCTATTGTCTCGTCCTGATCTACCGTGTACCGTACCCTTGCTTCCGTCTATTGACCACGTATCTCTGCCGCCTGCCCTGACCGCCTGCCTGTCCTCGACCACGAACCATAGCTGCCTGCCCTGACCTCCTGCCTGACCCCGACTACGAGCCTGCCTGACGATTTTGCACCACGCTATACTTCGGCTGCCACCGCAAGCAAGTCACGTCAGGGGTAACGACCTGGTAGACTCCCACCGCAGCAAGTCCATCCCGCTTTGCGGCGGGCTCTGGTGAATACCGGGACCTACTTAGATTCCGTTCCCTGGCGTGGCTTACACCATCGCTTGCGGTGGTCCAGTGGATCCACTTCCGCGTCCGGAACCGTAACAGGTACATTCACATGTAAGATATGAATGCTTATTCTGGGGTGGGTTCAGTGCTGGATCTGACTCAAAACCACAATCTAATCTGACAGGAAACTGAATTACATTATACCCTATGTAAAATCAGTGTAGACCTTTAGATGACACTGAGTTTACTCGAGTGTATTCGGCACGTTCTGTCAGCACCTACAAAAAATTTGAGCCGTTTTACACACTAACAGCACTAAAGGATAGGAGGTAGAAATCTGCCTCGGTAGTCTGAGTCATTTGCTCTTTGTAATTCTGAGTTTGCAAGCACCAAATTTTCAACAAGCAAATGACACCGTCAGTGCAGAAAAAGCAACATGTGAACTCACCCTAAGTGTGTAGTGTGTCTGTGTTCAATATATGTACAGAATATTTACATACAATTTCTGGGGTACCTTGTCTAATGTGGTAAGTCTCTGTAGTACAGTGTGTAATGTAATAATCTCTGGGGTATGGTGTAATATAATCTCTGGGGTACAGTGGGTAATGTAGTAATCTCTGTGGTACAGTGAGTAATGTAATCTCTGGGTTTTGGTCTAATGTAATATTTTGGGTATGATGTAATGTAATCTCTGGAGTACAGTGAATAATGTAATTCATTTATAAGGTTCAGTGTGTAATATAATACATTTTTGGGGTACAGTGAATTATATTATTTCTTGAGTACAATGTGCAATTCATTTATAGGTTGCAGTTAGTATTGTAGTTTCTATGGCTACAATGTGTAATATGATTAATTTCTGGGGGGCAGCGAGTGATGTCATTTTTGGTGTATGGTATGAAATAAAGTTTGGGGCACAGTATGTGACATAAGTGATTTCTAGGGGTACAGTGAGATTGAGTTATTTTATTTTCTTCATTCTGTTATGTGTATTACAAATTTAATGGAGTAGTGACGGTAGGTGATGGGGAGTAAGCGAAATTTGCTGCATCGTGCAACATTTTTTATTTCCATGTAGTAGGGAAAATATTGTAGGTGGGCTGGTTCGGCTTCATTGCCAGGGCTGCTTTTTAATCCCTGTCCGGCCCTGAACTTCAGTAATTATCAGTATGTTAACAACAGTGACAACAAAATCCTTCCTATCAGTGACATCAGAATAGCCGAGATGTGTAGAATTTGATAAGACTATATATTAGAATCACCATAGAATGTTGTGGTGCCTATAATAGGTAAATCTAAATCTGCATCCAACGTTCACTTTTATTGAAATTCTACTTAACTATGACAGTTTTAACCATGCAGGGAATCGTATTATCATGAGACCTTATGGATTGTACCAAAAATGTTCGGCGTACGGGCTCCGCTCAGACCTGCCGGTGGAGCTCACAGCACTCTCCCAGACTTCCTAACTGGGTTAGAGGGACCGCTTCGCTGCAAGGAGAAGAGGGGAGGAGAAGGGGAAAGGAAGGGAGGGAAAATTGGTTCCCACGACTTTTTGAACCAAAGTTACACCTATGCCAGAGAAAGCAAAACAGTACAAAGACAACAGGCAAATAGGGAGGTCAATAAAACAGGCCAAGATATCAGAAAACCAGACAATACAGAGGATATGAGATGCCAGCTCAAGCCAAAAAAAGACTATTACAAGCAACAACCCAGAGACAAAGTGGTCTTCTTAAGGGATGTCAGAGTTCCGTTCTATGCTTACGTTTTTCAAAAGATGTTCTTGGATGTGCACAGCCTAACAAAGTTTTGTAGTCTATTTGAGGAATGGCAACCTCATTGGCTTGCTGCACTCCGCCTACCTCTTTTAAACCAGTGCAGGGTAATTCAATAGCAAGTTCTTATCACTCCTTGAGAAGTTGAAGTCTGAATAGGCTCCTAGTGAGGTAACATGTTAGTGTTAGGGACTGGGATCCCCTTGACGCTATTGGGAGGTGAGCTTAAACATTTTTGATCAAAAACTGTGAACTAAGAGTCCCAGGTTTTCATATTTCCTTAGCAGTAATGCATTTTCAAAAAATCCTATATACCTTAGATGTTTTACTTAGTTTTTAGTGTGCCACTGATATTTGTAATGGATGTATGTTATTGCCTTGCCAGTGTGCACCTATGCTTACGTTTTTCAAAAGATGTTCTTGGATGTGCACAGCCTAACAAAGTTTTAGAGTCCCGTTCAAATGCATGATTGGACTGGCCCTCTGACATCCAAACCACACATAGCTCAGGTCGACAGAAAAGAAATGAAGTGGTGAAGGCAAATATCAATCACCACTCAACTAAACTATCTGCAGCCCAGGGCTAGCAAAAGTAACAGACGGGTGTGGTGTTCACAGGACTCAGACATTGTTCAGACTAGCACCAGGAAACACACAATTCGCCACCAAATCATCACCAAAAGCGCAGCCTCTGCCACACTCCACAGATCACATTGATGTAAAGGTTTATGAATGGTCTGACTTTACACTTGGTGGCCTCTCACCTTTCATAAATGTGCTTAGAGTTTTGTGAGAGAAGGAGAACATCTCTCCTTATGGAGAGCACCAGTTAAGGTGTGTAGTGTTTTGATTGCCTTTTAGCCCACTACTAAGCATCTGCATATCACAAGGCATTATGGGAAAGGAGCTGGAAAGCTCACTGCGCCCTCTATAGGTTGTAACAAATCCTCACTTTACTTCTGATTCACTGAATCTTTGAGAACAAAAAGGAATAATTGTCAAGCCAATATTGCTCATCTACATACGCCGTTTCGGGGTTTTGTCCCTCATCAGTGTAAAGCAGAGCGATATTGGCTTGACTGGTGGGAGGCAATGAGTGGCTGAGAGAAGGGGAACATCTCTCAAAACACTACACACCTTAACTGGTGCTCTCCATAAGGAGAGATGTTCCCCTTCTCTCAGCCACTCATTGCCTCCCACCAGTCAAGCCAGTATCGCTCTGCTCTACACTGATGAGGGTAAAAAAAAAACGAAACGGCATATGTAGATGAGCAATATTGGCTTGACAATTATTCCTTTTTGCTTCTCAAAGATTCAGTGAATCAGAAGTAAATTGAGGATTTGTTACAACCTATAGAGGGCGCAGTGAGCTTTCCAGCTCCTTTCCCATAATGCCTTGTGATACTTAGAGTTTTGTGGCATTCATCATTCGCTACCATGGGGCATTGTTTACAACAAAGCGGTTATCAGTGTGTAATGTACCCAAAGGACGTCCACTTCTTTGCCTTTGTGTGACTCTTCCAGTTTCTCTGTACTGCTGTTGCAACCTGCTGATGACGCTCTGTGACATTCTAAGCTCAGTGGCCAGTTTTAGGAAGCAATAACTACCTTTTTTAAATTCAGTGTATTATTACTTGGGTTCCATACGTTCTAGTGTTCTTGCTTGCTTAATTGCTGACATCATACTAGTGACACTGGCCAAAGCTATATAAGTAAATAAAACAAAATATCTTAAGTATATTTGGATAACTCACCAGAGTCTTTCTCACTTTTTCGTTGCTGTTATCAGGATTTCAAGATGAAGTATATATTGTTTTTTTCCCTGTTTTTGGTGGCAGTTTATTGTTTTCCGGTAAGTTGTTTCGATGCAATAATATCAAAATGTATGTTATATTTCACATTATTAAAAAGAACGGAAGGTCAATAAAATGTATACAAATTTATAGTTAAAAAAAATACTTAATTGTGTTTTAAAGGGCTATTTCTATAACAATGATACTGAAAATAAAGATTACCGTATTCTCCGGACTATAACACGCACTGGACTATAAGGCTATGTTCACACGGTGTATTTGCAGGGCGTAATTACGCCCCGCAATTACGCCGTGTGACCGGGGGCGGGGCGGGAGCGGGGGACTGAGCAGGGGACCGGCACTTCGCCGGCCCATAGACTTCAATTGCCAGCGGCGCGTATACGGCGCTAGTAATTCACATGTCAATTATCTCCCCGCCCGGCGGCTTCGCCGGGCGGGGAGAGGAGACGTAATCCATAGTTCTCTATGAGAACTGTGAATCACCGTAATGAATGGGCCGTTTTTGGCCCGTAATTGGCGCACTTCGGCGCGTAATTACGGACCGAAATACGGCCCATTTTAAGCCGTGTGAACATGGCCTAAGACGCACCTAGGCTTTAGAGGGGGAAAATAGAAAGAAAAAAATGTGAAGCAAAAAGTATGGGCTGAAGTGCAGTTTTTTGGGATTCATGTGACTTTTTGATCACTTTTTATTCCAAATTTTTGGGGATATTAAACGCCCAAAAAAACACAATTTTGGCATTTGGAATTTTTTTCTTCTATGGTGTTCAGCGTACAGGATAAATTATGTTACAGTTTAATAGATGGGACTTTTATGGATGTGGCGATACCAAACGTGTAATTTTTTATTTTAATATTTGTAAAACGACAGAAGGGAGGTGATTTCAACTTTTTACATTTTTTTCTTTTTACTTTAATACTCAGTCCCACTATGGGGCACACTTCCTTGTCCTACATACAGCAGTACTATTGTATTGCTGTACATAGGATTTTTCATTCATTACCTATTACACCCTGCCATAGGTGTAATAGGTTTACATACATGGCAGCTGTCAAAGCCTACATAAGGCTTCAGCTGCAATGGCAACTGATCACCCTCCTGCAATTAAATTGCAGGGGGGTGATCGGACGGAGCAGCGGTGTACTGCACCACTCCTCATTCAGCTGGCGACGGCGGAGGTGTTGAGAGCAGAGATGCTGCTAGCAGTGCCCACCACCTGCCCCCAAAACCCAATCCTGCTTTTTACCATGGGATTCCAAATACAACTAAATGCACTTATAATGCAGAAAGCTGTGCATGCTGGCCACTTCTCCTCCATTCTCTGTTATGGGGATAGGTGGGGTCCCAGAAGGTTGACCAGCCTCTACCAGACATTAATAGCATATACTTTAGGGGTTAATAGATAACATAGCACAGTTACTAATTTTGTACTGAACTAAAGGACATGGCTACATTTAAATTTATGGGCGACATGTATGATTTTTGGCGCTAAGACGCCAATTTTTATGCGCTTAATAATAGTGTAGAATACTCCTGAATCTATGAACCTGTTCTACTGCGGGTCATAAATCAGGCGCATTCCAGAGCAGAAATGACAATTCTGGCTTTCGAAGTGGTTTACCTGTTCCAGCAGTAATGCGCTTGGATTTGCTGTAGCTTCGTATGGTTCTAGTGTGCCCCGCCTCCAGCACGCTCCCTATCTCAGGCGCATTACAAAGTGGCACAGGTGCTCTCTAATGCGCCTAATATCGGAGTGCAGCCGTTTTAAAAATAAAGCGAACGGGGCTGCGCTAGACCTCGGGCTGAAAAGACGCCAGACTTCTGCCGCAGCCCTGTTCATACATGTCCCCCTATGTTCTCAATTCCTTGGACACTTACATTCATGTTAATCTACCATATATATTAATTAGAGATTAAAAAAACATGTGTATTGCTGCAATTTCTATTACCTGCAGAACCAGACTAAAAAGTGCAATATGGAAATGACAGACACATATAGGGTGACATGTATCAATGGTGCTACGGCGGGTTTCTGTCATGCTTTGAGCGAAAAAAAAAAACTGTTGTATCCCTGTTCTATAGATGTATGAACAGTCGTATGCCAAACATTGGAGAAAGTTGCGACAGACATACCACTTTTGAATGTGCCAAATCAACAGGGGCGTGTCACACCAGATCTATAGGATTAGACCAGTTAATGAATGTGTAACACCAAAAGGAGGCGCAAAACTGTCGGTGGAAGCCAGACCAAGTTAAAAGTGGTCTGACTGAGGTCAAAGTTGTTATAGACAAGGTAGAATTGTCAATAGGGACAAAAATATAAATTGTTTCTCAACTAATACCACTATAGTAATAAAAACTTAATTTGATATTATTTATTTTAAATAGTTTAAAGATAAACATATATAATATAAAATTAACTAATATAAAATTTAAAAACAAGAAAAAAACGCTGCACTCACAAAGAAAGTAAAATAAACCAAGTTGTGCTTTATTCCATGTCAGGCGATGTTTCGGCTTCCAATGAGCCTTTCTCAAGCTTGAGAGAGGCTCATTGGAAGCCGAAACGTCGCCTGACATGGTTATAAAGCACAACTTGGTTTATTTTACATTGTGAGTGCAGCGTTTTTTTCTTGTTTTTGATGTCTTGATCCGTGACGTGGGTCTTACCGCTTGCACCCGGTTCCCTGCAGTGGTGCTGCTTTTTTTCTTCATTTAATATAAAATTTATATAGAATTATCCAATTTCCCAAAAATCGAAAATTAAATATCAAATATTAAACTATATCATAAAAATGATTAAATAATCTACAATAATTAAACCAATACAGCATCTACCATAAATCCCGTTCTCAGTCGGGTATTTACGGAGTTAGCGTAGTATTACCAGTGATTACAAACACATCAAAGCAGCTTAGAAATAAAAGAAAAGCTGTTAGAATATCATGTCAGTGAATAGAAACGTGTAATAGTGATCTTGTATGGCCACGACAAGTCTCAGAGACCTGTCGTGTGTTGGCTATTGCCGTATGTAGAATAAAGACTGAGAGCAGGAAAAAAAAATCCACATTGATCAACATGTGATTAAAATTTGTTTCATTTAATGTAATTAAAACAAAAAATAGAAAAAAACAGAACAAAATTGTTACCATGAACATACTTAAAGGGGTGTTCTGGGACCAGTCAATGCTCGTTCGCCCATTAGGGTATGAATAAAAATAGAAGACTCACTCCTGGCTGCCGATCCGTTCATCCCCGGCTGCAGCAGTGAACGTTCATCGTTGGCTTCAGCCAATTACAGGCCAAAGAGGTCACTGGATGAACGGACCGGCAGCCAGGATTGAACAAGGAGAGTGGGTCATGGAGGTAAGTATGAGTCTTCTCTTCGATTTTTACTCATACCCCGGCTGACGAACGAGCATTGATCTATCCCGGAGCACCCCTTTAATTTTTCTGTAGAAAATCAACTCCATGAATTGCACTAGTCTCTCTAGAGAAGAGAAGTAACAGAAAAAAAATATAACAGTTCTTATGATTGACAGTAATAGCTGCTTATCTCTTACAACATTCTAATAACAAGATTGTAACGTCTATAGCAGGGAAAGCATTGTGACAGTAGAAAGATTTAAATGTATTATTGCCATTTTTCAGCTTCTGTTCTTCTGTATAGAGAAAAAAAAAACAGTTCATTTAGTTGATTTTGTACTGTAAAGTTGTTAATAAAATGTTATTCTGATTTTTATATTTTTCATTTTTTTCTAATTAAAAGGTCACTGTGTCATTAGGTCAGGATTTGGCATGCTGTATAAACTTTTTACGAACATTTTTTTCATTCCAATTTTTGTTATTTTTCATTTTTACTACATTAAATGAAATCAATTTTTAATCACATGCTCAGTGTGGACACTTTTTTACCTGCTCTCAGCACTTATTCTACATAGGGCAATATCTGGCACACGACAGGTCTCAGAGACTTGTATGTCAACCAAGATCACTAGCGTAGTTTCTTTTCACTGACATGCTATTTCCAGCTTTTCCTTCATTTCTAGCCTGCTGTGATGTGGTTGTAATCACTGATAATACGACACTAATGCCGTAAATACCCAATGAGAATGGGATTTATGGTAGATAGATTATTTAATATTAATTTTATGGGATATAATTTAATATTCATTTGATATCAGATCATTTTAGATTTGTTGGGATATTGTATAATTTATTGTATAATTTAAGATTAATTTTATTTTATTTTTAAATTATTTGACTGTATCTAATTTTATAATTAATATAAGTTAGCATGGACCTAGCTGTCAAATTCTGTGGAGTCTTTTCTTGCTTACCAACCTTTACACTCGCAATGCGGCACATTTAGGCAATATTACCCTGTGCTCCACCTACGATGCGTAAAATGTATGAACCGTAGTACGACAGGTTTATACTTTCACATTATACACTGCCCCAAACAATTTAGAACTGGTGCATCTGTGCCAAGTTTCATACATGTCGCCTATAGATGATCTTATGAGCTATAGACACACAACAGTAGCTTCATTTTAATTCTCACATGAGTTCTACTATAAATGTGTGTCTGATGCATAAAACCTATACAGTGAAATAGATTCCTATGGTTCTGCAGTGGTATAAGTCACGATAACTTTTTCAAGGTATCCAAAATGATACTTGCCATATATGGCCTAAATGCAGTATACATGATGTAGGAGTAGTATTGTGGATGTAAAAATGCACTTACAGTGGGGAAAAAAACGTATTTAGTCAGCCACCAATTGTGCAAGTTTTCCCACTTAAAAAGATGAGAGAGGCCTGTAATTGACATCAAATGTAGACCTCAACTATGAGAGACATGAGAAAACAAATCCAGAAAATCACATTGTCTCATTTGGAAAGAATTTATTTGCAAATTATGGTGGAAAATAAGTATTTGGTCCATAACAAAAGTTCATCTCAATACTTTGTTATGTATCCTTTGTGGGCAATGACAGAGATCAAATGTTTTCTGCAAGTCTTCACAAGGTTGGCACACACTGTTGCTGGTAGGTTGGTCTATTCCTCCATGCAGATCTCCTCTAGAGCAGTGATGTTTTTGGGGCTATCGTTGGGCAACACAGACTTTCAACTCCCTCCAAAGGTTTTCTATGAGGTTGAGATCTGGAGACTGGCTAGGCCACTCCAGGACCTTTAAATGCTTCCTATGAAGCCACTCCTTCGTTGCCCTGGCAGTATGCTTTGGATCATTGTCATGCTGAAAGACCCAGCCAGCCACGTTTCATCTTTAATGCCCTTGCTGATGGACGGAGGAGTACACTCAAAATCTCATGATACATGGCCCCATTCATTCTTTCATGTACACGGATCAGTTGTCCTGGTCCCTTTGCAGAGAAATGGCCCCAAAGCATGATGTTGCCACCTCCATGTTTCACAGTAGGTAAAGTGTTCTTTGGATGCAACTCAGCATCCTCTCTCCTCCAAACATGACGAGTTGTGTTTCTACCAAGCAGTTCTACTTTGGTTTCATGTGGCCATATGACATTCTCCTAATACTCTTCTGGATCATCCAAATGCTTTCTAGAAAACTTCGAACGGGCCCGGACATGTACTGGCTTAAGCGGGGGGACACGTCTGGCACTGCAGGATCTGAGTCCCTGGCGCCGTAGTGTGTTACTGATGGTAGCCTTTGTTATGTTGGCGTTAGCTCTCTGCAGGTCATTCACTAGGTCCCCGTGTGTGTTTCTGGGATTTTTCCTCACCGTTCTTGTGATCATTTTGAACCCACGGGGTGAGATTTTGCGTGGAGCCCCAGATCGAGGGAGATTATAAGTGGTCTTGTATGTCTTCCATTTTCTAATTAGTGCTCCCACAGTTGATTTCTTCACACCAAGCTGCTTGCCTATTACAGATTCAGTCTTCCCAGCCTGGGGCAGGGCTACAATTTTGTTTCTGGTGTCCTTCAACAGGTTTTTGGTCTCCATCATAGTGGAGTGCGACTGTTTGAGGTTGTGGACAGGTGTCTTTTATACTGTTAAGTTCAAACAGGTGCCTTTACTACAGGTAACGAGTGGAGGACAGAGGAGCCTCTTAAAGAAGAAGTTACAGGTCTGTGAGAGCCAGAAATCTTGCTTGTTTGTAGGTGACCAAATACTTATTTTCCACCATAATTTGCAAATAAATTTTTTCCAAATCAGACAATGATTTTCTGGATTTGTTTTCTCATTTTGTCTCTCATAGTTGAGGTCTATCTATGATGTCAATTACAGGCCTCTCTCATCTTTTTAAGCGGGAGAACTTGCACAATTGGTGGTCGACTAAATACTTTTTTTCCCCACTGTACATAGTAAAGCAACACACTAATATTTTTGCAGTAGCTGAACGTGATTCATTTCCATTTTTCTTACTTAAGAAAGGGAAACCTTTACGAAGGAATGAACCTTTTCGGAGACATGAACATTTCCAACACCATCCATTTAGAAGTCCTAATGGGAAGGTATAATGTTTTTACTGACCTTATTTGATTATTTTTAACCTTAATAACATTAAAGGATGTTATAGATACATATAGGAATGAACAGATGGGAACTTGGGATACTTCAGAAATTGTACTGATAAATTTGGAATTTAGACTTTGATTCCCCATAGGGAAATGGAACAAAGTGAGTGATGATAATCTTTGTGCAGTGCTATGGAATATGTCACCACTACATAAATAAATTAAAAAAAATAAATGAAATATAAAAGATTAACATAAAATATTCATATACATATTTTATTTGTTTTGTCTCTTCAAGCATTTTCCTAGAGATCGCCATTTTTTATGGAAAAACTGTGTAAGTATTACATCAAAATGATAATTTATAATATATAGTTGCAAGAAAGAGCAAGCGAACCCTATCGAATTACCTGGACTTTTGATGGATTACTAAAAAAATATGGTCTAATTGTGTTTATCTGCAATTTGGACATTGATAGATTAAACAAAATGAATATACAAACTTGGATTATTCATGTATTTTACTGAGCACAACAAGTAAAAATCCACAGGGCAGAAAGAAACAGTAAGTGAACGATTGAATTTCATAGCCTGTAATTCCCTTTAGGCTACATTCACACATTGTTTTTTTGACGCATGATGTGTAAAACACACGTTAACTTCTTAGGCTGTGTCTACACAGCACTGGATGCTCGTCGGATTTTCAGCGGATTCAGTATTTTAAATCCACAGAAAATCCGACTGTACCCAGCGCTGTGTAGACTTAGTAGAAAATACGTGTTGTATTTTTGCCAACACAGATTTTAACTCTGCATTGCATAAAGAAACATTTAGGCCCATTTTTTACGAGCTTTCGATGCATATTCAGAATGGAAAATGCAACGGTTCCAGTACATTGAATGAGGCTAACTGCTGGTAAAATCCATATTTTCCTTAGATTTCTGCTGTATATTACACAGCATATTTTTTCAAAAAAAGGTATATTGTGTGAATCAAGTTGTTAGCCGCAATCACTTCCACCAAATACTTCCTATAGCTGCAAATAAGATTGTTCTTACGTTAAGAATGTTGTGGAATATGCAGGTAGTCTTAGAAAAACTTGAGAGGTACCACAAATGTGATTACACACACACATACATCTAAGAAACAACATTTTTCCTGAGTAATATTATTGGCATTAAAGGAATTGTACCATGAAAGACATTTATCACCTATTCACACTATAAGACAGTCGAGTACAGTGCTCGGTTATCCCCGTTGCTACTGTAGACTTCTAATAGAGCAGCAGTGCGCATGTTCGACTCTATTAATGCCGCTCTATTAATACCCTTAGTCACTGCACATACATGGCAAGAAAGGACAGAGTGTTAGGGACCATGTTTTAACAATTGGTGGGGGTCCCAGCAGTTAGACATTTTTCATGGCACAACCCCTTTAAGTTTGGATAATAGATCTAGAATTAAATATGCATACATTGTATATACGACAAATAAACTGCTTTGCACTCTTTCAGAAAAAGCAGCCAACATGGAGTACAATAACCAACAAACCAAATATACCGATGACAACAGTCCAGACACAAGATACAACTTCTTTACCGTTGATGACTGCTGCTAATACCCAACAAACATCATGGTTTTTCATGGAAACAGAGGAGAATCTATCTACACCATATAATAATGACTTCACACGAGGAGATAATCCCTAGTCTTGTGAAAATAATTGAGCAAAATGCAAGAAAAGAACAAACATTAAAGAATATGATAGAAAATGTATGTGTTGTGCTACAGTCTTGCCAGTCAACATTCCTAGAAGAGATACAATCCTTTAAAAGGAAACTCAAGTGAAATCAATAGTCTACCATTTAAAGTTTTACCTGTAATTTTCATATCTGATGTCTTTTGTAGATTTAAGAATAAAATATTATGCACTATGTCATGGTATTGCAGCAGTCCTACTTGAGACCCTGAGCTATGGGGACCCACAGACTCAACTCATTGCATAGATGCATTGCTGGGTCATATAGACCCAGCAATACAGCCAGGCTGCTGCCCCAAGCTCCAACAGCTTTTTTTCAAATGTATCAATGTCCTCTGGATGCACATATAGAGAAAATGGCGACGATGCGAGCAATCAGCTTCCAGTCTCACTGACTACTATTGTGGGTCTCAGGCCTTAACAAGCATGTGGTGTGATGAAGTAATGTCATCACATCACTTCCTCGTTCTGGTACTGGTAGCATCATGATAACATGCCGTTCACGATGAACACAAGCACTCAAAGAGTTCTGGTTAGTTGGGACAGGGAGAGGTGAGTGTACAGTGGGCTGAAAAAGTATTCATACCCCTTGAACTTTTCCTCTTCATTAAATGTTAAAGCTCAGGGATAAAGTTGTGGCAATGTGTATTGCAGGATAAGGTTTTTAAAAAATAGCCCAAGCTCTGAACATTAAGGAGCACTCTACAATCTGTAAATGAAAGGAGTATGGCACGACTGCTAACATACCAACACATGACGGTCCACTGAAACTGACAGCCCAGACAGGGAAAACACTAATAAGAGGAGCAGCCAAATAGAACAATTGTCACTCTGGAGCTGCAGAGATCCACAGCTCACTTGGAAGAATCTGTCCACAGGACAGCTATTAGCCATGTACTCCATAAATCTTGCCTTTATGGGCGAGTGGCAAGAAGAAAGACATTTTTAAAAGCAAGCCATAAGAAGTCCTGTTGCAGTTTGCATGTGGAAAAAGGTGTTATGTGAGGGGGAAAAAGTCAACACTGTAAATCACCCTGACAACACCATCCCAACCATTGGCCAAGATTATAGGCTGAAAACTAAAATATTAAAAGTTAAAAATAGATTAGTGTTTTGGAATGTAAAAATCTCTCTTTAGTATGTAGAAGCCATTATCCTCTTCTAGATTTTCTTAAAACAACATAATTTAGGGATTATTATGCCCTTAGGTTGGTCAAAAGAACAAACAAGCTTGTCTCCCATCTTGTCCTGTGATGATAGGTTGGGGGGTGAGGTACAGACATCAGAGCCCCTCAATGTTGAATCTTTGCCGGTAATCACACAACAATTACTCCATTCATTGCAGTGAGGCTGTGCAGGATGGACATGGCTCTCTGTTTGGTCTCAGTCACATTGCACGTATAATGCTCAGTCACGTAAGAGCAGTAGAGTAATCTGCACTCCTCCTTGTTTGATCTTCACCACCCCTGCAGTAAATGTCACATAATATAAGGTTTTTGGAATTCAATACTTAAAAAAAACTCTGCCCACATTGGCCCTGGAAGCACGAAACAAAACACATTTTTCCTGCAGTGATCAACCTTCTAATCACATGACAATCTAACCACTATGTAGTTGAGATCCCTATAAAACTTATATTAACATTTGAATTAATATCAGCACAAAAAAAAAAAGAATTTTTCTGTCAATGGAGTGCAAAAAATCTCAAAAACTTTTCCCCATCATAGATTTTTCCCTCAGGTTTCTTTGGTTGAGCGTTTTTTCGCAAGTTGAATCGGAAAGGTTTTTTTATGGTGTCAAATTTTCAGATCATGCGAAAATTTAAAGGTTTAAAAAATCTGTGCTCCCCTTTAAGATCGCGCCTTTTTCGGCGTTTCCCTGAAATTTTTGGCGGCCAGCAAATAGATTACAGAAATTGAGCAGGGTGACTTGTGTGTGCAACGTCATGACGGGGTTGGTTTTATGGTTGCGATTAGCGGGAAAAAAAACCCAAAATGACCTCGTTTTACATAGAACGCGTTTCCTTTTTAAGCCTCGTGTCTTTCGTGTCTCATGGGGTTAGGCCCTTTGCGCTCTGCCTGTGGCCAAACAGCTCAGCAAATTTTTGTCTTTTTTCTGCACAGAAAACTCTACTATTAGCGGTAACCCTTCCAATTTAGTTAGATTAGAGTTTTAAACATTTTATTTTAATTTAAAGCTAAAAATTTTTAAAGCGAATCTCCCGCTAAAAATTTTCCACGGCGGTGGGGGGGGGGGGGGCCCCCGGGGTTTGCGAACACGCAAGTTTTCTATCTTTTTTAAAAAAAAAAAAAAAAAAAAAAAAAAAAAAGTTCACCAAAAACTTAGTGTGGGAAATTGTAGTGGAATATCTTTATTTTTAACAGTTTGCTATTGAAATATTTCCTGGAATTGGGCAGCCTGAAAATTTTATTTGGATACACCCCCATTTTTTGTAACTGCGGGTTTCTTTTTGTTGCTAAAAAAACTCCATTTTTAAATTATAAAGTTAAAATTTCAGATGGTTTTCTTTTTTAAATTTTTTTACCCATTACAGGGGGTTTGTTGATTTATTCCCTTTGCATTTAAAATTACAATCCAGCACTCTTGTAGGGAGCACGGGTTTGGGTTTGTTCCCAAAAAAATTACCGTGTAGTACGAAAACTTCACATTTTAGTTTTTTTTGCTTTTTGCGCCCGGAAAATGTTCATTGACGCAGCTTTTTACGTAATTTTTTTAAAACCCAAGAAATTTTATATTCAACAGGTGAATTAAAAAGCTCCCCAAAAAAATTTTGTTTATTTCCCCAAAAAAAAAACTTTTAGGTTTTTTGGGACTTTTGGGGAAACCCGTATTGTTCTTTGGGACCCCGCATTAGGGAAAATTTTTTTAAAAACCCGGCAATTCTTATTCACCACAGGTGAATTGAAAGGTGCAAAAAAAAGTTTATTTTTACCAAAAATAACGTTACGTTTTTTTTTATTTTTTGCGCCCCCGGGCTTTGGGTTCATTGGAGGCAGCATCTAAGTAAATTTTAAAAACAGAAATTCTATATTCCCCACAGGTGAATTAAAAGGTGAAAAAAATTCCCTTTTTATTAAAATAAAAACTTTAAAGTTACGTGTTTTTTGACTTTGCACCCCAGCATTGTTCATTGACGCAGCATCTACTTTAAATTTTAAAAACACCCAAATTTCTATTTTCCCCAAACAGGTGAATTAAAAGGGTGAAAAAAAATTTCCGTTTTTATACCAAAACATAAAAGTTTACGTGTTTTTTGGGACTTTTCCCCGCCCCAGATTTGTTGATAGCCCCTTTTGCATTTAAAATTTTGGGAAATCCGCAATTTTGTTTTGATTAGAGGGATTTAAAATGCTGTAAATTTGCCATCTTTTAATAAGGGGACTTCCCAAAAAAATATTCCTTTCCTTCTAAAATTTTTTTATATTTCTAAACATGGGGAGCGAAATGCAGGTGGAAAAGCGGGGAAAAGGGGGGGTGCAAAATGGGGGGTAGGGGTTTACGGGGAGAAGGTGTCCTTCCGTGCTGGGAAAAACACGCAGGGCCAGGGATCGTCGGTTGGGGGGGCCCGTCGGGCCCTGTCATGGGCTGGGTCAGGGCCCGGTGAATCTAAGAAAACCAAAAACATCGTCCCCAAATTCTGCCCTTTTCAGGGGTTTTAATGCAACCTCCCTCTACCCGGGCCCTTCCCCCCTCGTCTTCCCATTTCAGGGCCCCACAAATGTCGTCATCAGCATCATCGGGAAATCCGCCCCAAAATTGGCACCCCAAAAATGTCAACTCGTTTTTTTCCCCCACCACTGTGGTTTAATCCTTTGTCTGAAGCCCCTTTTTTGATGAAAAAATGGGGGTTGGGGTGGTAGGGCATGTTAAAAGATAAAGAGGATGATTTGGGTTCTGCTTGACGCCCAGTTACTGATCCCCATCGGGGAAAGGTGAAGGAAGCCGGTCAATCGGAAAAAAATCCGGGCGGTCCAACCCTTTACCCCCTTATTTCCCAAAATTCTTCAAAATTAAACCCCCAATCCCCTTTTTTAATATATAATATAACATTCACCCATCCTTTTTTTCCCAAATTTCCCCCTTTAAATCTTTTCCCAAACCCCTATTTTTCCCCCCTTCAACAAAACCAAACCCTCCCCCCCCTTTTTTTCCCCCCCCCTTCACAAAAACCCCCCCCTCCTTTTCCCCCCCCCCAAAAACCCCCAACCCCCCCTTTCCTTTCCCCAAAACCCCCCTTTTTCCCCAACAATTCAAATCCACTTCCCCCCCTAAACCCTTTAATTAACAAAAACCCCAAAATTTTTACCCCCCCCCCCCAAAAATTCATTTAAAACATCCAAAATCCAAAAATTTAAATTTAAACATTTTTCCAAAAAACCAAACCCACCCTTTTTCCAAACCCCCTTCACCCCCTCTTTCCCCCCTCCCCCCCCCCTTCCCCACCCCACCAAGGGGTTCCCCCAACCCCCCTTCCCAATGTCTTTATTAAAGATCTTTTCCCAATCCCTCCCTTAAACCCTCCCCCGTCCCCAAATTTACCCCACCCCACCACCAGGGACCTCCTACCCCCCTCCTTCCGCCATTTTTGGAAACCTCCCACCCCGTACAGGGGCCCCAGTCACACACCCCGCCTTTGTTTTTCGGGTTTTTGGGAGCAGAAGAAACATTTTAAACCCCCAAACCCCCCAAACCCAAAACCCCTGAATTTTGGGGCCTTTGCCGGGTTTTTTGGCCGGGGGGAAATGTTGCCTTTCCGTTTTTTGGTGGACACAGAGGGGTTTCCCGGGCCACGTCAGGGCCCCCTCGCTCCCCCCAAATCCCAGATCCCGAGCGGGTTTTTTCTTTGCCGGGAAAAGCCGTCCCTGCCCGGGCCAGCCACGTGTCACCCTAAAATTTCAAGGGGCTTTGGGTCTGCATTTTTGTCCGGAAAATTCCATCTCACCCCCGGACACATGGACTAGTAACCCGGGCCCAAGGCCGCTATATCTTGTGACAGTCATGGGTGAGCTGGGTGGACCCTTGGGGGTGCGGGGGCTCTAAGGCTCGGGGCCGCTCTTAAAAACCCGCAGGGAGGGGGTGCAGGGTTTCTTTCCCCCAAGGCCCTTTTTGGTGGGATCAGGGCCCCAGAGAAAACCGGGCCTTTTGTTGAAATTAATCTCCCTTGGGGAGACCGTCCAAACACAGGTCAGGAGTTTTGTGGCGGCTTAAGAAAACGGGGACCCAAAGCGTGGCTGGGTGACAAGAACCTTGTGCCAGGCAAGGTGGTGGCGAAACGGGGCGAAATTGTGGCCACCCTTAAGATCTGGCACATGCCTGGCACATGTCATAAACCCCTTGTGGGTCCAAAAAATTTCAAAAGAGCTCCCCGGGTCTGGACTCCCTGCTAAAAAAGGCTCGAGGTTTGGGAGTTCCCCTTTCCCGGGCCCGTTCCCCACCCCCCTTCGTCACCCCTGGCTGCGTCCAGGTCAGTTTCGGCCTCCGTCAACCGTCTCATTGTTGACGTGGAAAACCGCGGGGAATTCCCCCCTTTCCACTTGTTTCCAGCGATTGTGGCACCCCAGCGCATGCCATTACGCATTTCGAAGTGCACAAAGGCCTGACAAGCGCGGTCCCGGCCCTTTGGGGGGTTGAACCCCCGAGGTTTGGGGCAGGTGAAAGAGCTTGCCCCCCTTCCCTTTCCCGTTTTGGAAAAAAGCCACCAAAAAGGTCCCGTGCGGACAATGCCCCTTTTCAGCATGAGCATTGTGGTGATCTTTGTTTGGAAAAGATGTTGGACACTCTGAAAACAACGGGCCCCCCGCGGGCGGAGGAGGAACGGACCCAGATGCGGACAGGAGCCTTTTCCGTTAAATCCAAAAAGGGCCCGGGCAGTTTCCCCAATTTCTCGGTCTTCAAATTTGGGGAGTGGTTCGGGGTTCCCGGTAGTGCAAGGTGGCGCCTCAGCTCTCGGGGGTTTATCTCGGCAAATCAGGATGTGTTGGGAAACTTGTGCCGGGGGGCAGGGAGGAGGAGGAAGAGGAGGAGGAAAGGGATTCCTAGACACCCTTTTTACCCAAAGTCCCCGCCTTGGAAAAGAGGTTTGGGGCCCAATTTGAGGCGGAGGAGGAAGATGAGGGAAAATCCCGTTTGCTAGGCCCCTTTGACCCAAAGGGGGTTGGGAAAAACAAAGGGTTCCTTTTCTCATGAGTGCTTGGGGTTTCTCCATTTCCCCCAACATGACCTCGCATTAAGGCCATAAAATGAAAAAAGTTACTGGGTGGCCACCTCCTGGATCCCCGGGACAAAACAAAAAACAGCACTTTCCCTTTCCCCCCACCCAAAAAGAGAGTAAAATGCGGAAAAGGGGGACCTTGGGTGATTGATTTAACTGGAGGGCATCTTGGGGTTTCGGCTGCTTCCCCGTTCCCCCAAAAGTCAGGGGGAACAACATCCCGGCGTGACAGCCCGTAGAGTTCCAAATAGGCGTAGCGGAGCAGCAGGGGAAGGGGGCAGAAGCCTAATGGGGACCCCTGGCAATCTTTTTTTTACCACCCACCCAAAGCATGCAAAGCTGCAAAACATCCAAAAACAAGGTTTAGCTTAAGGTCTTTTGGGGCCGACTATTTTTGGTCCCTTTCACCGATGTTTTTTCATGGGCCCCGGGCCCAATAGGGCTTTGGGTATCCAAAAAAGGGCGTTTTGGGCCCCAGCTGGCTCATTTACGCAAAAGGGGGGGGTTTTCCGGGCCCCGCAGCCGGGTATATCTGAGCGGCCTTCACACAGCCCGGAGGAGTCATTACAGAACCCAAACGCATCCGGCTTTCCACAGATAATTTTTATCGTTTTACTTTCATCCAAAATGAATTTAGGCATGGATTCTATTTATGTTGTGGCCCCAAATTTCCGAGGTCAACCCTTTTGTTGCCGGGGTTTCTTCAAAATTCCTCTTCAAAAAAGAAAAGGTCCTTTGGAAAAAATTTTTTTTAAAAAAAGTTTATTTTTACTGCAATTTTTTTTTCCTTTTCCCCAAAAGTTCATTTTGCTGGTTTTGTGTGAGGAGGGCCGTAAAAGGCAGCAAAAGGGTTTTATTTACCAAAAACCGGTATTCCATTTACTCACTTTATCTTAAAAAGTTTTTGCTTGTCAATAGTTTTGAGGTTTTGTTGCGTGAGGGCCCAGCTATAATTTTGGGCCTTTTTGGAAAAGAAAATGTGGTTCTAAATGGGATTTCTCCCCCACAATTTTTAATTTGTGGGCCCTTTAGAAGTATATTTTTAAAATTTTTTTGGGGGCATTTTGCTTTTGAGATTTCAGCAATAATCATGGTCCTTTGGAACAGAAAAGTGGCTTCTTTAAATGGCCCTTTCCCCTCACAATTTTTAACAGTGGCTGAGAAGTCATTTTTATTTAATTTTTTTGGGGATTTCTGCTTTGAAATGCCGGGAATTCTCAGGGCCCCATTATTTAAAAAAAAGTTGTTTCTTTAAAAAAATTTGTTCTTCCCCCATTTACCAAAGTGGTAAGGGTTTGCTTTGAATTTTTGGGGGGATTTTGCTTTTAAATGCAGCAATTTCTACAGGCCATTTGAAAAAATGTTTTTTCTAAAAAGACATTTTTTCTTCCACAATTGTCAAAAGTGGTTTAAGGGTCATGCTTTTAATTTTTGGGGGCATTTTGCTGTGACATGCAGCTAATTTCTAGAGGGGCCTATTTTTAAAAAATTTTGTTTCTAACAGACATTTGTTCTTCACAATTGTCCCCAAAAAAGGCCCCAAGGGTTTATGTTTGAATTTTTGGGGGGATTTTTTCTGTGACATGGGAAACTATTTCTCAGGGCCCATTTTAAAAAAAGTTGTTTCTTAAAAGGGCAAATTTGTTCTTCACCCAATTTTTCCCAAAAGTGGTAAAGGGGGATGGTGCTGTCGAAACAGGAAAAAGGTAGGGGCACTGTTAATGGACAATATTGCAAAATGACTTGTTTTTTTTCAAAATTTTTAACAAGGGTATCAATCCTGTATTGAGGGCAACCATTTAAACAATGAAAAAAAGAGAAACAAAGCATGGTGGGATTTTCCCTCCCATTTTTTAAAAAAGTGTTTTTTTAGAATTAAAATACTAAAAAAAATTGCATGTACAAAATTTCTGTTTAAAAAAATTCCCCTGAAATTTTACAAGGGAGGTACGGAAAAAATTGACCAGATTTTAGGTTATTCAGGGACATGGAGGGATGGAGCCGGGGCAGAGAACAAAGTACAGAGAACCCTTTCCTCCAGCAAAGTTGAGTAAAATGGAAAAAGAATGCCAAGGGTTAAAAGGGGACCTGGGGTGTAAACAGGAGGGGTTTAAACCCCAAGGGATTTCCAAGTGAAACTCCCAAATTTTCCAAAACTCTTTCGGGGGGGACAAGCGCTCCCCCAAAGGATTGACTGGTTTTGAGGAAGGTGGAGCCCCTCACACTTCCGTTCCCGCCCCTCTGCTTCAGCACGACATTTTTTGTTTTCTGGTCATCAGGGGATTTTAAACCCGCGTGTTAATAGATGAGGACGCCAGGCCCGGGGTCTCACCCCAACCCCCTGTCCCCCGGCCCTGGGTCATCTGTTTGGCCCCGGACAGGTATAGTCAATGTCCAAATGGGAAAATAAAATGGTTTGGGTGAAAATTTTTTTTTTTTTTTTTTTTTTTTTACTTTTTTTTTTTTTTTTTTTTTTTTTGGGACTTTTTAAAATTTTGGGGGTTTATGCAGGTTTGGAGCTTTTTGCTGTGTCCCGGGCCCGGGATAGTCAATTTTCCAGTGAAAATAAAAAAGGTGGTTTTTTAAAGGGCTCCTTTTTTTTCCGGGGCCCTTTTTAAAAAATTTGGGGGTTTTTGGGTTTGGGGCAAAGCTGTTTGGCCCCGGACAGGGATAGTCAATTTTCCGTGAAAAAATAAAATTTGGGGGTTGAATGAAACCCTTTTTTTGGCACCCTTTTTAAAACTGGGGGTCATGGGTTTGGGGGGTCCTGTGTGGCCCAGGAAAGGGGGTATTCAATGTCCAGTTCAAGTAACATGATGGTTTTAAAAACATACTGCCCTTTTGGCACTTTTCAATTTTTTTGGGGGATGCAGGTTTTAAAGGGCCCGGCGTTTTGGGACAAGACGGATAGTGAATGGTCGTGATTTTTTTTCGTGAAATTTTAAATAATGTGTTGGCCCAAGATGTGCACGTATCATTTGACTGTTGTGGTGTGAATTCCGCTTTCCACCTTTGTTTTTGGGTGTAATTGAAAGGGGTTTTTTTGCCTCCCCCTAGACTTTAAAGGTCATTTGCTCATAACGGCCCACTATCGAAAAACCCCATCGAAGCGGCCGATACGATTCGATCGTCCGAAAACCCAACGCAATCGTCAACCTACTCCCATGTTTCTATTGTGTGTGCAAAAACTTAACCAATCACAAATTTTCTTCATTGGTATGGAAATGCCCTTCCCGATCTTTTTCATTAATTAGTCACGAAATTTAAAAAAAAACCCCTTTAATGCTTTCAATGTCATATGAATCCTCACTACACCAGAGAATCCTGTTTTTTTTAACATGTTTTTATTTCGAGTTTTCAGTCAAGCTTTAACATGGTAACAAGATAAATTCACGAAATTCACCCGGTGTGGGCAATAGGTGATGCACGAGATATATTTGTGATGAAAACTCTGTATTTCATATTTTCTTCATTACTTTAAACCTAACACAAAAATAATTTATCAACAATGATAAGCAAGGGCCATATGGTCCATAACATTGTGTCAGCTGTCTGAAATCTGAAATCATGCCCTTTAAGTACTGAATGAAGAAAGAACATAGCACAACCGTTAGGGGCAACAAACAAAAAATTAAGTTACAAATTTTTTTTCCGTCCAGCTTCCTTCCTCTCTCTCTCCACCTGCCAAGAGTCTCGCCGCCTCTCCCCCCTAACCGATTTATAGAAGAAAGGACTGTGTATCCCTGGCAGAATATCAAGTGTGGCATCCGCAAGGTAGTCTAGTTCAGGAGTGGATCTGGGAAGATCCCGTCACCGCCTCTTCGAGGGCCGGACCCAACACAGAAGGGTAAAGCCAAGAGTAAGATTTCAACATCAGGCTCTACCAAGGGGATGTTACTATCTTGAAGGTTAACTGGTTCGTTCCCTCCCAGTTGTTGACCTAAATTCCACCCTTTTGGCCAAAACAGGCCGTTGTTTTTTTTCCCGATAGAGGTCGACAGAGTGTCTGTAACCCGACCCCATAGGTCAAAAAATTATTTAATTTTTACCTTCTGCGCGAGGGCCCTTTCCCAATCCATTTTTAACAGAAAAAAAAGGGTCTTTTTAAAGAAAAGTTTCCAGGGGGCTCGCTGGTGGGTCCCCCTCAAAATAGCTTTTCCCGGGACTGCCGACAGAACATGCAAGAGTCTCGCCTCTTTCTTAGTAAATGTCCTGGCCTCTTTATCAACGTACCCTTCTCCCAAATGTCCTGCAATATCGCCGATAAGGTATGTTTGTGATTGGAGACCATTAATAGAAGGTCATCCGCATATGCTGCCAGTTTAATCTCATAGTCACTCTTCTTGATCCCTGGGAATATTTGGGATTGGGTAACGTGGTAAAGAAGGGGGTCAATGGAAAGGTTAAATAGGATGGGTGACAAGGGACAACCTTGCTTAGCCCCACGAAATAGGTCTATAAGTGGGGAGGCTCGCCCATTAAGGAGAAGAGCTGTAGTCGCATTCTGCTACATGTGAGACAGGAACCCCATGAACACAGGCTCAAATCCATGATGCCCCAGGTGGCCGCCGAAAAAGGGCCCCGAAAATTTTCAAAAAGCTTTTTTTTCCCCGCCAAAACCCGTAACTTCGATAAATCGGGTGTTCGGGGTCTTGTGCTGCTGTCATTGCTGCCACCGCCAGCCTAACATTTATAGTTGAGTGCCGATTCGACACAATACCCAACTGGCATGGATGCGAGATGGTAGGTAGAAATCTTTGCAGCATGTTAGCCACGATCTTAACTAAAAGGTTATAGTCCTGGTTCAGCAGGGATATGGGCCAATAGGATGTCAAAGATGTAGGGTCCTTCCCGTCCTTCAGCAGCAGAATGGTCTTGGAGTCAAAAAAGGAATCCATCGGGGTGGAGCTGATGTAAATGTAATTGAATAGTTTGGTCAGATGGGGAGTAATTTCGGGTTCGAGAATCTTATAAAATTCCGCCGCGAAGCCATCGGGCCCCAGCGTCTTGCCATTATTCAATGAAGAGACTGCCTCTGACACCTCCTCTTCTGTGATGTCAGCCTTCGAGCTGCAGACGTTGGTCGTCGGTGAGTCCCGGGGTACGCATCGAGTCCAAAAATGCCTCGATCCGGTCCGCATCGAATGGAGATGCGCTATACAGACACTCGAAATAGGCCACGAAAGCGTCCTTGATATCTTTTGTGTCTGTCAAAATAGTGCCTTTGTCAGGGCATCTAATATCTGCAATTGGCGGCCTTGGCCTCCACTGTGTGGTTATGTTAGCCAGTAATCGCCCCTGTCTATTTGCCCATCAGTAATACTGATTCTGGGTTGACCTGGTTTGCCATCTTGAGTGTCCGCAGAGGAAGTTACTCATAAGATCCTGGGCTTCCGTGTAAAGGGCTTTTGTTTGTGCCGAGGGACACGTAGCGAAATTATGTTGTGCTGTGTGCAGATCAGAGTGTAGTTTCTTGAATTCTTCATTCATAGCCCTACGTTTCATTCCCGTATAGCTAATAATCAGACCACGAAGGACTGCCTTCGCAGTTAGCCAGAGCAGGTGCATGTCGTCAATGTGCTCATTATTATCCATCAAGAACTGGAACCAATGGACTTTTAAAAACATTCGGAAATCATCCGACTCATATAAATGTGTAGGGAATCTCCAGGACTTGGTTGCAGCGGGGCTCCCCTGAGTTGCTAGGACTAGTTGGATAGGGCCGTGATCCGAGATAGTTATAGGATGGATGTCTACTTTAACAACATTCGAATGGAGAACCATGGAAAGCAGTGCCATATCTATCCTGGAAAATATGTCATGCACAGCAGAATAGAATGTAAATTACCGGTCTGTGGGATTTATGAGCCTCCAAGGATCACAAACGCCCAAGCGATCCATGAGATAGCTAATCGTAGGATCGAATGGCACCGCTGTCTGGCTTGTGTTTGACCTGTCCATAGCGGAGTCTGGGGCAATATTGAAGTCTCCTATTAGAATTAGATTGTCATGGTCTCTTTGCAATAAGAAGTTGGTCAGGTCAGTGAAGAAGGTGTCTTTCGGGGCATTCTGAGCATATACGTTGAGCAACGTGTAGAATCTGTTGGCAATCATTACCCGCATATAGATAAATCTACCATCGTCATCTATGTATTTCTCTCCAACGGACTGCACTAATCCAGATCGGAAGTATATCGCAACGGCGCGGGATTTGTTGCAGTAAGTGGCCAGCACAGAAGGGTCCAGCCAGCGAGCCCGGAGATGGACGAAGTTATCCCTCTTCCAGTGCGTTTCCTGCAGACAAATAATGTCTGCTTTCAAACACTTAAGGTGGACCAGGACACGCCTTCTCTTTTCCAGGATATTAAGGCCAGTGACATTCCACGAAATGATATTTATCTGTAGCGCCAGGGAGGAGCCCAAAGTTGAGCTAGTGTTTGTACTCATCCTGTGTCCCTAAACATAGGGATCAGGTAAGGGAGAAATTGTGGAGTAGGATGGTTCCAAGCGTCCCAGCAAGCGGGGGAGAAGAACTGTGTGCCATGGTGGTAGAGGGCTTCCGAGGCGTGGCTTTCGAAGAAGATCTCTTTCTCGGCAGCTTTGGGGAGGCAGATGCGTGCGTACCAGATCGGGGATTCGATGCAACAGAGCGGGTCAGCCTATGGGATGGGCACCTGTGTACAAATTTGTCCATAATCTTCCCTGGTTAAAATAGAGGAAGAGTGATTGGCTAGAAGGGCCACTGTCAGGAGCAAGGTGCGGGTTCTGCAGGCTAGGCAAGTGGAAGGTTCGCGGACTCAGAGAAGATATTGTAATATATAGCGACAGATCTTCAGCGCCCTGGGTCACAGAATGGGCTAAGAAAACTAAGACATCTAAGGGCGATCACTGGACTGCACAGGGGACCCAAAAGGAAGTCATTTGACAGGCATAAAGGCAAACAAAACCATTACATTACCAATGATAACTATAATGATGAAACCAAATCACAAGCACTTTTCTATGTGTTAATCGTTTGATCACGGAGGTATATTGCAGTCAATAAGAGTATGTGTGGAATCGGCGTGGTGCGTATATCCGAGTATCAAAGGTTACTCTAGTGTCTTAGGAGAAGGTGATGGCGGCGAGGGGGATGCAGACCAACCTGTAGTTAGCGGTCCGGGCGCAGGGCCGAGCAGCTTACAGCGCCCTTCACTGAACCATAGGCGTCAAATAGACTAAAGTGCCTACAAGTGTCGGGAGTAAGACTGAAAGGTATGGGTAATGTTGTAAAATGATCCACAAAGTGACCCACAAATCAAGTAGTGGTAAGCAACAACTGTGGACTATCCGTATGTGATAGGCAGTAATTCAATGTCTGTCAGTAGCCTATTGTCTATTATCAAAACCTAAGCGTCAGTTGGCAAGATGAGTGTTATTTGTGAGCAAAAATAGGACAACATCGCCCTTTAGCAGTGTGAAGAGTGCAGGTGCAACATATGTAAGAAACAGCAGCACAAAGTAGAAAATATACACTAGAAATACAAATGATTGGAGAGACTTGTAACTTTCCAGGCCCGAGTTCAGGGCTGTCGACGTTAACTCAACTCAACTTAACTCAAGTTCTTAGGCCACAGCTTCAATAAATAGATGCGGATCGCAGCCGCTATCCACAGCAGTATATGACTCAAGGAGTCCAGCTGGTACAACGTCCCAATGTCCGCAAAAAGGAGTGTGGGTGGCCGCCCAACGTGGGATCCACAGCCAGCCACCGGCAGGGTAAGTGCACACAATGTAGCTGATGAGAGAGAGTCACACTACTGGGGCAATGGCACAGGCCTCCGGTTGTTCCCAGTAGCTATAGGAAGGGGAGGGGGGGATCCAACCCCTGGAGAGGGAGCGGAAACGGTGCCGGGCCTGCAATGCGTGGTGGGGGGAAAGCAAAATGTTGCAGCAGTTCCTGCCGAGGCAATGGTGTAAGGCGCCCAGTTGTAGCACCCTGCCGAGTGCCGGGATTGCCAGTCTGTGTCCTGCAGGGAGCACGATTGTGGAGACAAATAATGGGATCTCTCCAGGGTCCCACTGGGACGAGGGTGTCACTGAAAGGGGGTGCTAGGTCCCTTAATGCCCTGGCAGGCAGGGGGCTCAGCCTAGATCACAAGATGTTGACCGCCGGGAGAGATATAACCCTGGGGGTATGATCGGGTGGGGCGCACGGTAACGGCCAGTTTGCAAGCGGTTCCCCCGCTGACGGCTAGGCCTGGTTGTAGCCAAATACGAATGGGCCGTCAGTCAAAAGTCTCGCCAGGGTATCGTAGGGTACAGGGTACAGGGGATAGTAAGTCAGAGTTCAGGCTCCTTGAGTCGGATATGGCCAACTGGCCACACGGTCTCCAGGGGCTCTATCGTGGCAGTAAGTCGTATTTCCCGGGACTCTGAGTAGGGGAAAATGGCTGCCTCGGTATCTCAGTGAGAGCGCCACAGGCCCGGCCCCGATACTCCGCACTGACCTGTCTCCGGGCTGGTACCTGGTTGGCCGGCGAAGGATTCCCTGGAACGGAGACGGCTGGTGACCTTTTCCTCTCCACGTGTGGCAGGCATCAGTGGGGCGTCTTAGGGAGTCAGGTGCGATGTCTCGCGTGGGAGGAGGATGTCGACCGCAGCTTTGTGGCGGAGGGCTCGCTCGTCCGGTCTCCAGGAATTTGGGCTGGGTCGCCCCGGTGAGCGGTGCAGCACTTAGTCCACAGACGTCTAGGCGTCCCTCTGCAGCAGCTGGCACGGGGGCCCGTCTCTCTGAGGGCCGCAGAGGGCGACGTGACACCACGAGGGTAAGATGGCGGCCACGATGACGGGGCGGGAGGGCAGCTCGTGCAGACCTCAGGGCTTTACAGCAGGCGATATTCTGCGCCTCCGCTCAGTCTTAGCCAGCGTGTGGTGGAAAGTTGCTGGGTGGCTTGTCACGTGCTGCAGACAGTGGCGCACCACCTTCCGCTGCCTCGGACCTCCAGGGTAAACAATAATGGGCTCCAGCCAATGGCCACAGTAAGTCCAAGACAGTCCTGGTGGTATTCAGGCTATAAGGGATGAGATGGCGGGGATATTCACCCGATAAGGCACACAGCAGGCAGGAGCTCCGGTAAGATGCGGCCGCACTCGTCGCCACGCCCCCGGAAGTCTTCCAAAGAATCCTGTTTAACAATTTGCTCTTAAACTATTGATATGAGATCTAGAGCATGTTGGCATGTTTCATCTTCCAATGGCTCATGACTTTTTATAGAGAAAAATTTACATAACCCTCATATCATGCAATATAACTATTTAGCAGTCAACAAGTCAAGTCAGTCACGTAGTATTATCTTCTCTTAAGCTCACTATTATTGTTACGGTCTTTTTCCAAAAATAAGCCCTAACCTGATTTTCACAGATTCTTGGAGTAGGCTTTAAATGTAAGTCCTACTCCAAAAATAAGCCCTAGTTAGTCAGTGGTGGTCCCTAGCCCCGCATTAAAGGGATGGCAACATCAGTGGAAGCAACATCAGTGCGAAACGCGCGTTGGGGTTACGAGCGCTACCTATTACACCTCTGGTAAATATGCTGGATTAATTGATGACGCTTGCTTATTATTCCTGCTTTGCGCCATATACATTTATATTGGAGCAGCGATGAACTGCACTTTAAATATCTTATAGGGAATTAGTTACTTAACTACCCCTTTTAGCTCTTTGCTGGTCCTCTATGTGGCTATGTTAATGCATGGGGATATATGCAGATGCACTATATATCTATCTACTGCTATTACTGGAATTTAAATAATCCTGTTGCATATATTACGATTTTGGGATTTTGTGCTCGTTTTTGTTTTTTTCTTTTGGTTTTTGTCTTCTACACCGCTATTATCTTTCAAGAATTTTAATATTTGTAATTTAATAAAATAAAGTTATTGATATCTTTACCCCACATTCTCTTGAGTTGCTTTTTGGTTTGATTAAAGGGATTGTGTCACAATTTTTTTTTTATTTTGCAGTAATGTGTGTGTTTTCTATCATCTTTTTATCCCCTTTTGCTGTAATTTTGATTGTGAGTCTGTAAAGAGAGTTATAGAGATTCCTGTGTTTGTGAGCCCTGCCCCCCTTCAGAGAGAGCCCTCTGCTCTGTGAGTTGCACGACACAAAGGAAGCTGCCACAAAGTAAAGAATGCAGGTAAGAGACTGCAAACGATTCCCGTCTGGTTAACTTCAGTGAGAGTCCTCCCACCCCCCCCCCCCTGCTGTGAGCTCAGCTCTGCTCTATTGTCTGCAGGGAGCAGGGAACCATGATTGTGGAGTCCAGAGGGGCAGCTACTGAACGTCTGCACAGCAAGGCTGCCAGAGAAGAGGCAGACAGGTGTCCGACGTGTCCTCGTTTCTAATCGTGAGTGTGCTTTTGTCGCTGACAATTTTTTTCACAATCCAAGATT